>JABMIG010000018.1:833489-1081854 GCA_013187285.1 Cyclotella cryptica | reverse complement strand
GTTAACACTGCTTTGCAGTGATGCACCGCACATCATGGGCACAGCCACGGCGCATCACATCAAACTGCCTCGTAACAAAAATATTGGCGCACAGGGCAAAAAAAGAAGTACCCCCTACCAAAGTAAATATGCAAAGATACCAAAAAAACATAACACGGACGATAAGCTAACTTGAGCATATTATAAGTTACTATTTTTATGTCTCTTTTGACATATCATTCACCTAAACACCAATTTATATGGTAGTATGCTTTCTATCGGGCAAAAAGACATACCAATTTTTGTAGGAATCTACACAGTTTCATGTCAACTACAAATGCATGATAATTGATTGTCATCATTTGTCACTTTCATGATAGTTTAATACTCATAATTTCACTTTCATGATCTATAACACATCTACAAGTGTATTTTCTACCGAGGCTCCTATTTCTAAGATTTTTTGCTCAGGTCAGGGAGTTTTTACTTGGTTCCTAATTTACTAAAGAATGCAGATTCTTGGCCTATGTCATTCTCATATAATATGAGAGTTGTGAACCCCGTCAACTTACAGGATGTACCATTAGGCTGGTTGAGAAGCAACTGATCTGCGGTATGAACAATAATTAAGAATAATACTGAAACAATGGTATAAATTTTGTGGAGCGCAATCTTCAATTGTTGTGTTCATCGTGGATTCTCCATCAGGACTATGCATTAGTTTTTTAGTTTGAGAATAATAAGTCAAACCCACTAAAAGGTAAGTCATCTTGACCTCTTCATCAGCTCATAGCTGCCCAAGATATGTTATGACCTGATGTTTTGGCATGCCAGTCATACTTTGTCAAAATAGAAGTATCATCCAAAATCACTGAAGACCAAATAATCCTTCTGTATCTAATGGTGATCAATTCTTTTGTTGGCAAGTACATGTGTAGACACAACAATACTGCAAACTCTATGGGAATCACAAGAAGGGTATATGTACAGGTCCATGTCAGTGTGGGGCACCCAGTTTCAAAACTTGTTTTTATGGCCCAGCTTTGACCTGGGTGTCCAGTTCCAGAAGTGACTAATCTACCTAGAGCTCCAAATCATCACTGGCCTCATTTTGGCACTAGTGCTCAAACAATTGGACACCAATAATAAGTCCCCTGTTGACAAAACTAGACAGGTACATAAAACCAAGTATATTGTTACTATTATTACGTGGGATTTTGATCCTGCTTTATTATGGTAGGTAATACAAAAGGTTCACAAACCAAAAGAGGTCACATACCTCCCCAAAAGGTTTGTGCAGTCCTCAGATGCTACATGACCCCCTTTGTAACAGTACATCATATAATGATTGTGAGCCAACAAAATAATACTACCATGACTACCAAATTTGCACTATCAGACAAAATAAATGTGACACTGCTACTTCAGAAGAGCCCTTGAAACAGAACTAAAACTAATTGACCCTCATAGCGCATGCTCTAGCATAGCCCATAAGAAGTGTTATTGCATGAATTCCGAGTGCCATGGGTATCAATATTGTCGATTACAATTTGGTGATCATTGCTGATGAAAAAGATATTGCTGGGCTAGTAACCTACCTCAGAATGCAGCAATGAATTTTACTAACCATGTGCTTTTCATCAACTACAAATTGTCCCCAAATGGCCACCTTAGTCCAAAAAAGTGCATGTGCTTGTGGACAAAAACCGAGTTCCAAAATGGGCAGAAAGCTATGTCCACCCAACCTATGTATGCAGACCCTACTAAGTAAATGTATTGGAAGTAAGAATCTGCCATAACTCATTTGATAGTACAGAGCAAGGAAGTCACTTAAGGTTTTATGTAGCAGCCTTGTCTTTAATCAAAATTTTGACTTCTTAGTTACATTAGAAAACGATCATTTTTTCTCCATCTTCTCTTCTTCCTCCTTCACTTTATCCTTTTTATTCCAACTCTCCACCAATTTGTATTTCTCCTTTTCCTTTTCCTTCTCTTTCTCCATCTCCTCTTCCTCCTCTTTTCTTGTTCCTTGTCCTCCACCTATCCTCCTCCTCTTCCACCTCCTCTTTGTTCTTCTTGTCCTTCTTCTCTGTGTACTTCTTTAGTTCCCTTAGGCTGTGACTTGGTTGGGCGGATAGAGAATAGAGAATAGGTTTTTTATCGCTAAAATCGTCTATTGGCCTATTCGGGCCAAAAATTTATGACTTAGTTACCTCCAATAGACCGATAGACACTCCATTTCTATTCTCTATTAGTTTTCGGCGAATTCGAATAGACCAATAGAGGGCTCTATTCCGTGTGTCGAATAGCCATTTGAGAATAGGCCAATAGCTCTTTTTCGTCACCGCGACCACCAATTTTCCACGACAATCGTGGCAATCCACCACATAATCGTCACACAATCACAACACGGCAATCACGACATGTGCACCAATGCATCACGCAACAAACAGAAAGCCACGGAAGATGTTGGCACTGTTTTAAATCGCTTCCTATCGCGTTCATGCTTCCGCTAAAATTTTGCGAAAAATGATGATGGTGCAGATGATTGCACACTTTGTTGGAACGGAGAATGCTACACATACAGTTCGACGCAGTGCAACGAGGGACTTTGCCAAAACAGTAGTTTGAAGCACGGGACAATGGGTGAACTTGTTACAGGCAAGAATACTCGACCCGCAGCAACAAACAACTCCTGCCCTAGCCAAAGAGCCAAACAGTTGTCAAATTCATCGCCGGTTGCCATATCATTCAAGTCTCAAAAGAATCAGTTACGTTCGCAACAATCCACCACCACGGCAATCGTGACAATTGCATGCGGAAGATGGACAAGCACCATTCACTTGGCATGAATGATGGCAACCAATGCAACAATCAAATTAATGAAAACGGCAATGGCCCACGCAATTGTAAGTGACAAGGATGGACAACAAACACAACAATTGTTGAATAGACGGCAACGGCAATGGCAAGAACCAACACAACAATAAAGAAATTGACAACACATGCCACTGTTTCTTCAGCGGACAAAAACACAACAATCAAATGTCAAATTAAACAATAGCAACAATTGAATTGAGTTGATTTTGGGACAATGCAACCAAACAATATTAATTGCTGTGGGAAGTCTCTTCTTTCTTGTTGATTGTTGTATGAAAGCAGTGGAATCCGGTCCGGGTCTCAGTTGTGGCATGGTGAGAGGTTTAGTTCTCCAAGAATATCTTGATTTGTCTTAATTGCTCCTGGGATATTGTTGTCGTGAGTGTGCTTGTGGATTGTGTGGCGACCGAAATGTTATATCTCCACTAGTTCTTGTTCGGTAGGGAGATTTACGATGATGCGGTGGAAGTGGCCATGGTCGCGATCTCTCGCATTGTAATATTATTTTATTTGTATGTTATGTTTACGTGCTAGTTTTTTTCATGTTCACATCTAGACCTTCATTGTACATCTAAATTCTATTACATATAATATTACATCTTTGAATGTTTAAAGGTAGAGTAAATTGCTATCGCTCTTTTGAGCTATTCTCTGTTGGAGCAATTCAACGTTGTCTCAATTTTTGATGAGTAGAGGCTAATTTTTTTTATTCGCCAAAATCCTATTCTCTATTCTCTATTGGTCCAACCAAGTCACAGCCTTATGATGCAATGTTGCTCTTTCTTGAGATAAGTTTTCTTTGATGTGATGTGGTGGTAGGTGTGCTTGAAGAATCTTGTAAGTTGCAATAAAAGAAGTTGACCATACACCTAGTTGGGTCTTAAGGTGCGGAACAATAAGGGAACAGAAGTTGGATCTCCTGGGATTAGGTCATGATAAGAACCTCCAGACAGTGAAGCAGCCAAACTACTAGATGTTTTTGGATGACATTTCTAATTCGAACTGCTCACATCTCACACCATTTCTGAGAGAAAGCTGCAAAGCTCAAACTTTGCAAAGCAAATCATGCAAAGACTTTTCATCATGAGGCTGTTGAAAAGCACACTCCTTTGTGACAAGATGACTCCTTCCATGCTATTAAACAAAATATAACAAAACCAGTTGATAAATCCGATGCTATTAGACACTCTATCATGAGGAAGAATAAATGTGGTTCCTCCAATAGGTACTACAGTGATTATTTCAAGAATATCTGAAACAAATACCTGCAAGGTGAAAGCCTCTACATGTCTATGACTATTCATGACTTTACATCTGTCATAAATCAACTTGATTGCTTGAGGCTCGTTCCAAATAATTTCAACCATTCTTTTGGATTTGTAATGCTCAGAAAAGTCTCATTCTATGTTCTACAACAAGGCGGGCACTTGTCAATGCAAGTTCAAATCAAGAATAATGGGATTGATGGTGAAATAGCAACAAGTAAAAGGAACAAATGTCTCAATCCTTGTTTACCAGCATCCAAACTTAGGTGCAATCATGGTCATGACTAGATGAAGTTCACCTGCTTTTATACTTTGATAAATAACCTGCTATTTAGAAGAGAAGTATTTACTATATTTGTTTGGAGAATGAATGGTTTTGGACAAGATTATGCTGAAAAATAGTCACAAATGCTAATGATAAACAGTGATATTGATGTCTAACCTTTTGTGTCCACCAACCTATTTGTTACAGCAATGTTATCACGTCAAGAGGTTTCTGACACAAGACATGGTCAGTCACATAAGGATGATCTATACCAGCGTCAATTAGTGCAGTCCCAGCAGTACCATGAATATTCAAATCTGAATAAGTAAAGCAAGTCGTCCTTAACTTTCCAAGAAGCAAGATTGAACCATGAACATGGACTATGTCAATGTTGGATACTGTCACTGAACTCTTTCCATATCTTCTTGTTCACCTTTTCTGATAGTAATATGACATAGGTGAATAGTACAAATGAAACAGTACTGATTTGTTTTACAAATTGGGTGATATGTTTTGCAGCAATGAAAGCATATCAATTGCGCTGCCAGAGTTGGAACATCATATGGAAGTGCCGCTGATGGGAGACTCTTGGACTTGATTCTTCAAAGATAACTTCATGTTAATGATAACTTTAAAAGATGGTGATTGGAATGGGTAGCAGTGCCTAGAATCATTTGCGGAGAATATGAACACTCCATGAAATGCTTGACGATGTTCTTGAGTCAAAATGCACCTCAGGATGGAAGATGCTGTGTCTGATGACTAGATAGAACTTGTTGAATATTACAGCTTAGAAGGTTTTCTATGAGTGTCAGTAGATCAATGATTCACAAAGATCAGGATATTTTGCCAAACATTATGGTAACATGAAAACAGAACAGGTTGGTTGGTGTTCCTTCTAATCAACTTGAATTTGGAGATGAAGTTCCTACCAAGAATGTGTCCTCAGTCATGGCTTTGTGTCAAGTGACCTCAAGAAGTTTTGTGTGCCTATGCTTGATGTATACATAAACAACAAGTGTAGGAAGTGGTACTTAAACAAGTGTGTTGCCTTGAGGAAAACACCAACACACCTCGTGTGACACTTGATGTCACATGTGCAATCCATTTGAAGTAAAATGCCACCAAGCATCTTGATTTGAAATAAGAACAACAGTGGGTACTTTTGATTCAGCAGGAGATTGGGGATATTGAATATGTTCTGAGCGAGGCAAGAGCAGGCTTCACAGACACGATGTGGTGGAACATGTTGCTCTTATTGTAGTGGAGGATTTTAAGGATTGTGAGGTGCTGTAAGATGCAAAACAGTATCAAGGGACTCCACAGTCAGCATGCTATTGCATGAATGTTTTGATGTTGTATTGGTCATGGCTATTCAAAGACACGGTGTCATTTTGAGGTAGGAGATCTAGAATTGCCATGGTGAAATGTAGCGATGATTTTGAATTTATGTGAAGCAAAAAATGCTTAGTGGGCCAGAGATCTTGAACAAGACAAAAACTAGGCCATGTCAAAAATAGATACCTAATCTTTTCATGAAAATATTTGAGACATACCTTTGGCTGAAAAAATTCTCCATGCTAATACCAGTGTCCTGGAGTGGACGTGAAAATAACAATGGGAACCCCATGCAACCCCATGCAAAGAATGCTTTCCCCCATTTTTCTATACCCTTCTAACCCTCTCTTGCATCAGCAGGGACCAAGTTTTTTGATCGATTCCTACTTACAATACATCCAAAATTTGCCACATTCCTGGTCACCCAAAGAAAAGTTGGTTCAAATGATTGGGATACATCATAGGAATGGCAGGGCAATAGTATTGCTTGGAGATGTAATAGTCCAGAGTCAATGTCCAATGTTCCCTTCTACAGTTGTTAAACTTACTATTTACCTCTGCCCATCATCATCTCTTGAGGAGACAGAACAGTCATTTTTGTGCTAACAATTAGAGAATGGTAACAAGAAAAAGTACGCTATATGGCCCACAACAATAACTGAAACTGTTCTTTATATCAGTGCTTTGCGAATCGCTTTTATCGCTGGCTTACTTTCCCATGTGATGGACTGTGCAATCAATGAAGCAGTACCAAAAATAGACAAAGAATCCAAGTGCATGCGAATTTCTAGTGCCTCTTGACACCGTGCTTGAGTAGCACCATCCGCACAGCGAGTCTTGCCATTGACTACTGTAGAGTTGATATCAGTTGCAGAAACAGAAGACAAGAGAACATTGTGAAGTACCTCCTCTCTGGAACATACCATGGCGACCACCATGGTAGTTCTTGGATGTGAATTATTCTCGTTACACACTTCCCTTTCCACACAAGCATACAGCTCTCGAGCTAGTAATGCCGCCGCCCGCCGTACAGGACGGGAGCAATCCAATTGCAAAGCATCGATTGCCAAACTCACTAGAATGTGACAATACGAGGCCAAGGAAGTGTTTCTTAAGGCCGCAATGAGTTCACAAACAACAGATATTGATGTTGCTCGTAGCAAATCGTCTTCTTCAATTTTAAAGACAGGCCCTCCGGCATTGATGCGGAATTGGCGCTCTTCTAAGTCATCATTCTTCGCCTCTTCTGATCTGTCACTATCATGCCCTATAAAATACAAGTGCGTTTGACCTTGAATATTACATGAGGTATCCTTAGAGAGTTTGAATTTGTCTTGCATCGCGTGACTAGATTGCTTTGATCCAAAAACCATGAGGTCGAGGAGAAGGCGGCCATATAAAAAGATACCATCCCCACGCCGTCGAATCATACAAATGAGCGCTTCAGCCAATTTTATTCTTTGTTCTGGACTCAGTGTTAAAGTGATGAATGACGCTTTTTCTTCAGAAGCCAAGATTGTTAAGTCAGAACTACCTGTGGCAATCAGAGTTGCTGTCATTGGCAAGATTTCATATGGGCACACATCACAGATGACAACCAGAGTTTGAATACTTGCAAGATAGACATATGATTCAGAATCAGCAAGTGAAACGAGGCACACTCTCGCCAGTGAACGCGCAATGAGACCGAGTTGTTCAGATTCCGTGAATTCTGTAGTTGACCCACGGGTTGGTTCAACTTCAGTCACCATAACTCTCTTTTCTTCCTTCCCAAAAATGCCATCGTTCAAATCGGGTTTGTGTGTGAGTAATGTGCGAGCAATATGACGAAGAGATACAACTGCCGCTGCACGCAATGGTGGCTGACTTGACTGTAGGTCTCGCTCAGCTAGCAGGAGTTTTTCCGTGATGGTTTCGGTCAGGCCTAAGCGTGCTGTCAATCGCACTTGCTCTTCGACGTAATTGACGATAGGGCCACTTTTACGTGCACCAATTAGAGCCATTGCATGACTAGACATCTCTGCCAACTCCGCAAGGTGAACAGACAAACTTGAGATTTCTGAATCACTTTCCTTTTGCGACTGAAACTGGTCGTACACTATACTGCTTGACAGTATCTGCAATGAAGGCAACATCGCTTGCAGCATTTTTTCTTCATTATCTGAACGCTTATTTGCCCCGAGCTCCAAAAGTGAGACCAAAAGACTAACAATGATAGATGTTGTGGAAAGCAGGTCTTGCGCGTCATCATCAGATTTTTCTGTGGTGAGACTTTCCAGACGACAAGCTGCACAATCTATGATAATCCCCAGAAGCTCGAGAATATCAGAATTCTTTTCATTCCGACCACAAGCCGTCCCTATAAGCATTGATGTAGGAGAACAACTCTCACAAAGGAGACCAAGTAAGACAGTAGCCGCAAGACGAGATCCGTCCATGCCTTCATCGTGAATATCAAGGGACCCATACTCTGATAACAACGCATCAACTTTTGACGCAACATTACTGGCGACCTCAGATGAAGATGTGAACAAGTAATGAATCACAAGGACTAGCCGAAATAGAGCACTCGGCAAGGAATATTCTGTTCTCTCGTGAGCACCACTTTTCTCTCCATTATGAACTATGTTGTCTACCATATTTGAAATTGGAGCTATAACGACTTCGACCAGTACTCTTGCCCGTTGTTCCACTCGTTGCACTAACTCTGACGCATCTGAAGCTTGTACGTTGCAAGTGTCAAGCTCAAACACCCTACTCGGAAAAGAATTCGATGTATTTGCATGAGATGTTGAGGAAGAGCCAAACACATATCCCACTCTGTCATAATGATTCGTAGCAACCACTTTGACTAATTCCAACGCCATGGAACAAACGTGGTTTTCTTCGCTGAGAAGACTGCATACCATTTTACCGAGAGCCATCTCTGCAACTTTTTGAGATGCATGAAGAAATGAGGATTCGGCCTTCATCTCTGTAACAAGTTTTGATCCTAAACTTTCGTGTCGAAAAGACGCTGCAAGGCGAAGCAGTTGTCCCAGTATGGTGATTTCACTATTGCATTGGTGAGATGTTTGCGATGGTTCATGGAAGCTGTTAAGCATTATTGAATGAAGTTTCTTCATTATCAATGGATCAAGGGATGAAGGCGTTCCTGATAACCATACAAAAATAGCCGATGCAGATTGTAAAGATGTGAGATTACCAATTGGTGCATTGTCGTCATTCCGTGGAATCAACCCTGAAACCAATCTTTGAACGAAGCACGATTTCAAAATCTCCTCAGGAAGCTGTCCAATAGTCGCCCACAACGTAAACGACATAGCTAAATAATGACGAGATGGACCCTCTGACATATCACTTCCGTTAACCAAGTTCTTGTATACAAGTTGACCTTCGTCAACTAAGAAATCGACGAACTGGTGACATAATTTGTCTTGAAAAATTGACGCCGCGTCAGTAGACCCGCCATCAAAGAAAGGTTTCGCACACAATGCACGAGCCAATCGTGCAGCTGCACCAGTCATTATATCTTCATCATGTTGAGTCTCCGATGAACCCACACCCCTCGCAGAGGCAACAAATACGTCGACGACGGCACGAAGATCCTCCTCCGCGAGCTTCGTCAGACATTGACCAAGGCGTAATCGTAACCATGGCGGTATTCCTAAAACTGGAGACAGATGACAGTGTTGCCCAGTTTCTTTTTTGGAACTTTGCGAATTTAACACAACGGCAGCTTCGCCACTCAACAACGTCCTATAAGCCAATGCCGCTTCTCTCTGATCCACAGCCCGCAATTGAGATTCTGATGCATTCCACGACTTCTCCATCAAAGGATCCGTTCTCGAAACTGACAACAAATTTAAAGGAGAGAACCGCAACGCAACTTGTAAACGACGCAACGTCTCCTCTTCTTCTTGATAAGCATGTCTCATTTTTTCATGTGACGTGGAATCGACACCTAAATCGCGACACATGGTCAACATTTTGCCCAAACTCCATTTGCCACGTTCCAAAAATATCAAGGTCATATAAAAATCTCCCAAATGTCTCGGTAACAACATGGGACGGAATCGATCCAACAACACAAGTCTTGCAACACTGTCCACCAATCGATTCAATTCATCACAGTTTTGAGAAAGCACAATCACATGTTCCTCCAATTTTTTATTGCGATTCTTTGCATATTTCTCTGACCAAGACGTGCGGATTCGAGACCAATCCTCGGCTGCCGCATACGTTCCCCATGCCAATGTCGACGCGGATATCCGTCCCGAGAGGGATTTGGGCAAAGACCGACCGCGCTTCTGTGCCAGTATTGTCGTGTAGGGTTTGTCGATATCATCGGATTCGTCGTCGTGTTTCCACAAGGAGTCCCATAATCGATAGTGTTCCAATTGTGGAAGGAGTGACGCACCGACGGCAAATTCTAACAGGCAGGCAACGTTGGTGTAATCGTTCAATGATAGCATTCCCCTTGCCGGTTGCGGTTTCTGTTTTCTACGGGGATCCAATGGTGACGGAGGCGGCGGGACCGATTCGGGTGCATTGTCTAAAATCACGTAAGAGTCGTGTAAATGCTTCAATAGCGGAAAGACAAATTGATAAAGAATTTGACGTCGTTCGCCGCCGGGAAGAGGAGATATCGAATCATTCCACGGCGAGTGACAACCACACCGCGAGGAGACTTGGTCACTGGAAACTACATGGGAGCTGTCCAATTGTTGCACTTGGTCAAACACGCCTGCATTGCGTAGATGTGCAATCAACGAAGGATCTCCGCGGTCGCGGTTGAGGACGTCGAGTCCTCGCTGAGTTTGATTGTGACGGCCAACCGTGACGGAAAGTTCTGGTGGATACGGTGCGGATCGCAGGGCGTCGACAAAACATCGAATGGCGCCGAGGACTCGTTGGGTATGTTGATCCCATGCGTCGAGGTCGTTGACCGTAATCATGGTCGTGGTTTGACAGGGTTGATCCTGGTTATGTCAGGGTCTCTCCTTGTTATTTTTTTTTTCGTGACACGCCACTGAATGGTGGCGATTTCCGGCGGGAGATTCTTCTTTTTATTGTTTAAGCCTGTAAGGACAGACGTCCGTCCGTCGCCTCATAATATGGCACCATAAAAACTCGACGACCGAGTCCCACACTCTCTCCGTTGGGAGGATGACGATTCACCGGCGTGTGACGAGGACAACAAAAAGTGATTTGCTCATTCGTAGTATTTTTCATTTATTTCGTTGTTCTCCTCAGCTAACCTCGACAAGCCAGTAAGTGATCATCCGATACCAAACATTGCCAGTCGCCGGCGACATTGTACATTCCTGCCATGTATTTTCTTGCGTGAGTAACAGGCGGCTGTAGAGTTCGCCCCTTCGGCACGAGACATGTTGTCGCGGGAACAGGGGCATTCTTTTGGCTCCGCTGCTCTTGCTGCTGGCTTTGCTGCGGTGGACGTGCTTTCCTCGTTTCATGGCAACGAAGTGATTCTTTTTCAATGAGTATGGACCTTCGTCTCAAGATGACTGTTGTCATTCCTGCTCGGAGAATGCTTTGTGGTTTTCTTAAAAATGGCTCGAATCTTTCTTTTGCATGGCGCCACTCGCTCTTGCTTCGCAGCATTGTTCTCTCGTGACATGTACCTTTTGCACAAACTAACTTACTAACTCGAATGCACTCACTCCGCTCTTATTCTAAAACCAAACATAACAAAAACAAATCACCAACGAAATTCCAGCAAACACCTGAATCACATCCAACCATGGGAAAGGGATCCAACGTCCAAAAAGCACAACAAGCCCGCGAACGCAACCAAAAGAAATTAGGTAAAACAGAAGAAGAACGAAAAGCCTCCGCCGCCAAAGCCAAACTCGATGCCTCCGCCTACATGTGCAAAATATGCCGTCAGACATTCATGGTCAATGCCAAAGCCTCTCTTTTATACCTCCACGTTACCGCGAAACACGAAGGGACGGCACCGGATGCGTGTTTTGATAGTTTAGTGGGGTTTGATCCGAATGACCCCGATGGGGAGAAGGCGGCTGCGGCGGCCAAGGCGGCGGGGGGTGCAGTGAAGCCGAAGAAGGCTTCGAAGAAGAATGATGATTTGGATGCGTTGCTTAGTGCTGGATTGAAAAAGAAGTAGAGGAGGGGGTGTTGTGCACTGCTATCGTTCGACAGCCTGACCGTGGCTGGGGGAATGTGGATGTAGGGGCTAGATATTTATTGATACAGCATGATTAGAATAGGAGATGCAACAAAAATTAGTCTAGATCGAGGTGGCGTTGGCTTGCCTTGTCAATGTGTTGAAAGGCGACAAACAGGCCCAGATGTGTTGCATTTGCAGAGGCTGCTCTTCATCTTGTGGTTACGAGATTACACCTTGTTGTTTGAGACTTCTATTAGTTGAATCATTTTCATACTACTAGTTCGTTCCTGTGTCCAATCCTAGTAGTATCAGCAAGTGAATTTCATGTTGGTACTTTTGCTGGCGTTGGCGTAGATTCCAAGCTAAATGATCAGCATTCTGAAATTATCATAAGAGACCATCAGCACAAACGAACAATGGAAGTAGGGGTCAGGTTAGAATCAATGCATACATAGAATAAAAAGCTTAAGACTGCTGGTACTATGAGTACCAAACGACTAGGATTCCAGAGATGCATTGCCTTTTTGTGGGCACGTTTCACCATTGTAACAAGCTAAGAGGATATGCATTTCATGAGTGGAGCCTTCCAAGTAATCCGCAACTCCATTAACATATTTCTAGTCTACTTTCGAAAAATTGGGTAGAAAGTCTTTTCAATCCCCATTATGTTTTAATTTTCGATATTAGTTTCTACACCCTACTCAACTACAAGAGATTATGTATGTCACGAATGGAAAGAAACTTACAATAGCTGGTGCACAACTTTCAAAGGGAATGAAGAAAGGGTTAAAAATGACTGTCAGAAACAAGTGATTGATCAGCCATCCTGGGCATGATGGATAGATTCAAATTCACTCTTGCATTGTCTGTTCCCAACGTCACACTTGCTTTCTCTTATTTATCAAACGACAAAAATTGTTGACCATGGAACAAACCAACAAGAATAAGGGTAACAGGGAGTAAATTTGATCCCATTCAAACATGGAAACCCATGACATTTAATGTCATAGCAGAAAAAGAAGTATTATGAGATTTCGTTGTCAACATTTTCGCTCAACTTACCATGTTTACATTAATCAAATCATGGCAGTTAGATTTCATTGAGGTTGGCCATCTTGGTAATTGAGGCAATAGATTATTTCTTTGGTTAAATAAGGATCATACAACAATAAGGCATTGACATGGACATTGGACATTCGATGCCGTAACAACCTCATTAATTTTCTCTAAATCAACCTAGGGGAAAGCATCTACAAGCTGTATTGCAATGCTCTAGCTATTCCACTTGACATACCTACATCAAAAATCCCTCAGACAGACTGTGACAAATTGTTTTATCTGCTGCCTGCCACTATCTCAATTATAATGCCAAGTAAAGCTGAATGAATGCAGCCTTTGTATTGCAGCATAGTCTGAAAGCAACTCAAATGCTGATTCAATTAAGAAATAATAATTAAGTTGGTGAGTTTGTTGGTTTCCATAGTGGGATCATGATGGCGGTATATACAGCTTAATGATACATAATTTAAGCATTGTAGCTTTACATGGTCATGTTGTTGCACACTTGAAGACAAAATAACACATTCAACCTAATTCCAAATGGTTGCAACAACGACGAAAGTTATGATCACATGCACAACAAAAGTGATGCATATGCACCTAATGCAAGAAAGTTCAGATTGGATAGGTCAAAAAGAAAAATCCTATTCAAATAAATTGGATACATACTGTATCCAGCTTTCTTGGTAAAAATAGGATGTGTGAATAGAACTAACCCAGGAGTATTTTGAGAGACCCTGTTGAGGATTCTGTATAGAAAAGGCTAGACTGATCTTAGGTCTCTGCTAGGTAAGGGATTTTTTCTTAATTTAATGTACTCCAGTGACTCATGCAATATTAGGGTGGCTCCAAGTTTTGCTATTTTGTTAAGTCCGGTTGAGTCTCTATTAAACAAAATTGTCTAACAACATTTTGTTGGTAGCTGTACATCTTCACCCTCAAAAGATAGGTATGAACCATCACAGAGTGTGTTGCCCCTTCAGGATTCTATTGAAAATATTGTCCGCATTGATCAGAATGCTTCAATAAAATAGAAGTCTGAAGCTGTGAGCTTGTTGGACGATTTTGCAAATGTCAAATCGTTTTCTAGCAAATATTTTTATTTGCCAAAAATTAGAGATAAATTATGAGTTTGTTGTTCACACGAATCTCATATCGGCAAATCTACGTATCACAAGACATTATTTTCTGTACATCACTTTTCCGACGCAATAGTCTCATGCAACCATGAGATCCTTCGCAATCAAACTCTTTGTGGAAACTGCTTTCCCAGCAATGGAATCTTTTGCCAAGTTAGAAGCAACAGAGTATGGTGCAGTGATGAGCTCTCCTATCACTGTTTCACGATATTGTTTAACAGAGAATATGTCCATGATTTTGCTGGCGGATGACATGTTGACAATTGTTGAAAACTGTGTGATGTGTGTTGATGGGTCCCATCACTTGAGATTATTTCTATTTCGATGTTCCACGTGGCAATCACAGGACAATTTGAAAATAGATTTGACATCTGGACATTTGATTTGGAGGACCCAAATGTACCAAAGATTTGGACTAGCTCAAATCAAATGTCAAATCTTTTTTCTTGTTTTTTATTTGACATTCGTAGATTTGTAAGAACAAACTCATCATTTTAGGGGTTATTTAGCCAATAATTTTTTAGCTATAGCAAAAAAGATTTGACATTTGAAAATAGGCCAACAAACTCACAGCCTGAGAACCCTCCTCTAATCTCTTTACATCCTATTGACAAGAAATCTTTTGGTCACAAAACTCACACTATGTAATTAATTCAATTATCATTTCATAGTAGCAGTCTTTCCTTCAACTGAAGAGAAAAATGTGACTTCAGGATTACAAGAAATGTTTTGGTGTGCACATGAGGTGTTAAAACTGATGACCAAGGATGGAGAGACTCCTACCACAAAATTATCTGGGAAATATGTAATAAATTGAGATTTGGTCACTTGGAGTCATTGCAAAAAAGTTATAAGTTATTTGTTAGTAGACAGCTTCTTGGAAATATAAACTCTCATATGAAACCAAGAATGATGGAATTGATGGATGAGGCAACTCCACAAGAACTAATAAGAGCAAGTTGAATAAGTGTATGTAATGAAATCTTAATGAAGATTGACAATATAAAAGTTTTGTTTTGGCAGCATTCTTCTCTCATTAAGAGAGAAAATGCTGTTGAAACCAAATGTTGTTATCATTGATATTCATCAAGTGAAAAATTGTAAACATATTGATTTAGCTTGAAAGTACACGTGCAGATGTGTTGTAGATCATGAATTTGAAATTATTAGATTATTTCTACCATTAAAATGGTGCTGTTCTTGGAGTTGGAGCACAAGCATGTAGAACATGGCAGAAGAATTTTGTCATTATGTAGTTCTTTACTGGCCTGACTTGTAGATTCTGTACATCTCTGGTACACTATGTGGTGGTATTTTGGATCTTGTATCTTTGAGCCTCAAGATCCAAGATACTGCGTACTTCTCCTTTGTAACAAAATTAAAGCATTTGATGTTATATTTTAAGTAAATAGAAATGCTTAAAACAAACTCATTCTTGGCCATAGATACTTGGCCTATGTCACTCGCCCCCACGATTGGAGACTCATTGTGGCCATGGAATGGAAAACCTCAGTGAGGAAAACACCTAATTGCTATTATCAGCTTGCAAACCTGATTGCAGGTAAAAATTCTAGCTGAGTTGTGACATGGCATACAACCATGATGGTGTGTATGGGTCATAAGTGTAAGTGCTTGTGGAGAGGGAGACTGATGCCATGTATGTTCCTTGTGTGACATATAACATGTTTGTATTGTGCTCTCCTGAGCCACAATGATGACTTACATCTGCATGAAACCTGAGTGTCTAATTGTATGAAATTTGTGATAGTCCAAGTATCATGGTCATTCAGACTGTGTGTTTGCGGGTAATTACCAATGTTCACTATATCAGTGTTTGCACCAACCATACAACCATAACTCTTTGAGAGGGTTAGGTAAGGCCAATTTGGTGTTGCCTGTTGTCTCCTATTGTTTGTGTCTGTGTGCAAGAGAAGGAATGCCAAACTTTAGTTCTTTGGCATTAGGCACTGTGTGGTAGGTAGTAAGTGGAGAGAGCAATTGGTGGTTGTTAGGGATACCAATTCCACTAGAAGCTGCTTACAAAGCCATTATTTGGTTAGCAGGTTAGGCATCACCATGATTTTTTTGATGTTGATCTCTAGCAATATCTTCACTTTTGGGTTGTGTTGAAGACTCTGGTTGACTTACACCCCTGCCAAATGGTGCTCATGAGGCAAGAAAGTGGAGTTCTGGAACACAATGTGGACATTAAACCAGGTCAAATTCGTAAGGTGATGAGCATACTGTACAAATTTTCTCTAGCTCATTTATCCATTCCTATATGTCTCCTCTTTGTTGCACTCTGCCCCCTATGTATCGATAGAAATAGTTGTCTTCTTGGATAAACTACCATCAAGTTAACACTGTCTGAATAGACTGGGTTCTGATCATCATCATTGTGGGAAATATACTTCAATCTTTGCCATTTGTTGACCAATGAAAGTGAGGATTCAATTTGGATTGTATCCTTTTGTTGTAATGGAGTGAGGATCCTCAAGCAACCTCAACATCCTGTTTGACTCTTGTTGGCTAAATGGCAAGATTCAGTTATTGTGCTGAATGCTAATGATTTGTTCATTATTACAGTTTTGATTAGTATCTTGATGGTATTGGAACCATGTTGATACCTCACAGCTCTGCCGTATTCTTCAGTGTTAAGAGATTGTTATGTTTTTGTATTATATTTTTGAGACTTGCTCAGCTAATTAAGCCATTCACATTGTGGATACTGCTGCTTATTTCAATGTTGTGTTGCATAAGTGCTAACAAAGGATTGCATGTCTTTTCTACGGAGAAAATGAACATGTGTGATTAATTCCTGTTTGGACCTGATAGGCTTTTTAAGTACAGGATTTCTAACATGTAGATGCTGTGGTTTCGAAGGAACAAAGGTCATGGTGCTTTGTTTCCTTTTGTGGGTTGCTCATTTAGAGTCTTACTCTTCCTGATGGTTAGTGCAACATGTTGTTGTACTACTAAAGGTCATCCAACAGTCCTTTCTTCAGAGAAGGGACTAAACGACAAATGGGACATATGAGTCCCTGCTGGATGCCATATTTGTCCTTCATGGAATAATCTGCGGGCATAACCTCTCAGGAGTTCCTATCAGAAAAACAAATGCTATATATAACCATCTTCATGAGACCGTTGTCTAGCTCTACACAGACTTCTTCTGCATCCAAGGAGATTTACATGGTCAAGGACTCAATTATTGCAGTTCTGTGTCTGTGCATGTCTTTGTTCAGAACCTTGTACAAAGAATGCAAGCATAGCCGTGATTCGAAACATGTGTAGGTAGCTTTGGACTGTTGTTTTATCAATGTACTACACCATTGATTCTTCCTTGATGTATTTTGTCTCATAGACCTTTGTTGTGGTCTTGGTGATTTGGTACTACCTTTCTACAATTCAAAATGTTAAAGAGGTGGGCTAATCATAATGTCATGCCCTAGGGTCTCGGTAGCACTGGACCACCCAGTAACTGTTGAGAGCCCATGTTGGACGATCTTTTGGCAAGCTTTTTCTGCCTTGTTGCACTGGTTTGTCTTTGTGCATGAGTAGACCCCTGGGTAGTTTGTGCACCTCTGTCTACTTTACAGAACAACTACTCACAGTTTGGCATGCAAACCTGTTCTTGCTCCTTGGTATGGACCATCCTGCCTTGTTTGTCACTGGAAGCAGTGGCTTCTTCAAGTTAGTTCATCATGGGAGCTTGTGGTTTTCATTAGCTCCAGTTCTCACACATCTCTTGCATGTGGGAACACTGTGTTATTTCCATCTCTAGAGGGGAGTGGGCATAGCCTACTCAAATCTTCATGATGGCACATAGTCTAGATGTGTCAGTATCCAGTCTAATGTTTTTTGTTGACTGTTTCAAAGTTTGATGCTGTTGCAGAGGTACTTTTCTTGACTTCTGTTTGACTGTAGTTAATTCTTCGGGCTGGAACAGCTTCCTAACTAGTTGTCTGTGAATGCCTCTTTGAAGAATTACTGTTGGATGTACAGTGCAATTCACTTTTTAATGGTATTGTGTTCGTTGAACAGCCAAATCTGACAGTGACAGTCAACGAATACCACCTGTCCATCAAGAAGGTTTTCCTCTAATTATTTCTTGGTTCTGGCCTGGTTATGTTCTGTCTTTATGTGATCTTTCACTATCCTTGTCTTCAAAGATCAAGGGGGGCAGACAAGGTCTTCCTATCATGCAATCTCAATCAAACAGTTTCACACCTATGTGGAAACTTCAGTAACATGTTTGTAGCCAAGCTTGTGATGTTTGCTAGTGTCAACTTGGTTTGTTTCACACTATTTGGAAGGTCTGCTCATCACTCATTAGCACAAGGAGGATAGCACTCCATTGGTTAGCTCTTTGGTTATAAGTGTGTATGCTCAGGAAGAGCACTGCACCTGAGTGATTAGCTCGGTGGGGTGTCGCTGCACCCTGGCTTGCAGGTTTTGGCAGACTTTCATGATAAAAATCACTGGCAAGGTGATTTTCATCATTTTTCATTTGTTGTTGTTCAAAAATCTAGAACAACTTGCAACTCTGTCCTGAATTGTATCTAAGAATGCTTGCTTAGTCACGATTGTGGAACTTGCATTATATTGCTGTGTTGCAATAATAAAATCTTGTGACTGTACCCTTCCTTTTTGTAGGAAGCACACCATCCAACGTGTGTCACGATTTTGACACCTGCATATTCGGGTAGGGATCGCATATGAGAGTTCCTATTTTTGGAACTAGAGGGGTTATTAAGAACTGTGTCTTCTTTTGCCCTTCTGTTACTGTGGTGACACTCTGCTGGGGTTTGGCAACCAACAGGGCATGATTTTCAGTTGCTTTATGAGATGTCACAACCGTGGTGGCTCTCCCTTCCCTGTTCTTAATCTTAAACTATGAAATTCTCTATCCCATGACAGAAAGCTTTTTTCTTCCATCTCTTAAAGTAAGAAAATGCACTAAAATCTGTGAAATAACAAAATTCAAATTTGCTTGTGGCTCATACCAAGATTTCCTTAAATCTTGCTCTTTGGTACTGAAAAATCATTTCTAATTCATTATGATTTTTTGCAAGAATTTTTCAAGATCTTGTTGCAAGTACCTGAGTTCAATTAATGACTTGATTTTACTTTGAATTTACAATTTTATACTTGGCAATAGCTTTTTTGTCACAGAGGAAGTACTTTTGTGCTTTGCTGCATGGGCACAAGTTCTTACACTCTCAGTCACTTGCTTTAGTGGTACTGGAGCTTTGTGTATATCAGGATTCAAAGGAATCACTGATTCTCACTTTTTCATGACTGTCTAAAAATTCAGAAAGTAGCATGTTTTCTGGCTTGAATACTTTAGAAAATAGCTTGATATCTCATGCAAATCAGCTATTCGCGAGAATTTTTGGTCTGAGGTGTCATTTGCTGTGTACCTCTTTCTGCGGGACTCGATCCTGCTCCTTTTTGAGGGTTCTAGATGCGCCCCCATGGTCAAAACAACCTGAAATAGTGACTTGTTGTTGTTTTCTGACCTAAGCCAAAAAGCCTTAGAAGTAGGTTTAGGTTCAAAGTACACGTGCAGATGTGTTGTAGATCATGAACATGAAATTATTAGATTATTTCTACTACTAAAATGGTGCACTATTGGCATGTAGAACACGTCAGCAGAATTCTGGCATGTAGTGCTTTACTGACCTGATGTGTAGATTCTGTACATCTGTGGTAAACTATGTGGTGGTATTTTGGATCTTGTATCTTTGAGCCTCAAGATCCAAGATACTGCGTACTTCTCCTTTGTAATGAAAGGATAATATTTGAAGTTATTTTTAAGTAAAGAGAAATACTTAAAATAAACACATTCTTGGCCATAGATCCTTGGACTATGCCAATTGCGGATCACATAGGTATGTTAATGGAAAGGCAATCATAAACCACTTTGTCAAATTTTAGTTCCTCTCTGTATTCTATGTGCATCACATTCATGACAATAACATTTAATTCATAACAAAATGTAGAGAGGAATCAGTTATGGCATCTCAGGAAGCACAAATAGCATTCTTCATTTATGTTTTGAATACTTCTATCTTGTTGTGAAGATATGTGATATTAGGGGGGTGCACCCCCAAAATGCAGTTTTTTCATAGTGGCATATTCTTCACCAAAAGTAGGCAGCACAATGGCATGGGTGTTCTTTGTGTGTGCAAATTTTCGTGAAAAAATGTAACCCCCTTCCACTAGTACTGGCGATGATTATTTAGCGACTAGTGACTCACCTATCTATATAGTTTGTACTTAAGTATGTAGTATGTTTCATGCTCGGTACACAGTAAACCTATTTCATACATACTTATGTATGGTGAATGGAATTCTATTACATCAGACACACATTCTCCATTCACCTTCCACACGTTTGTTGTACTTTGACTTCTTTAGCACTTCCTTGCTTATTGGTAAGTCTCCATCCCGTAAGAAATCTTTACTCCATTGAATGTGAACACGGTCCTTAGTCTTTACTGCAACTTCCTGGAAAACCTGTTTTTTGGCAATAAAATGTATCCAAGTAACACCAAGTGGTCATTTTTCTCGGAACGGAGAAAAATACTCCATCCCGACACGCAGAGAAGACTCTGAGAATCCACGACTACCTCGCTTCGGTGAAACCGAGTGACACCAAGTGACACCAAGTGAAACTGAGTGATGCCAAAGTGAAACCGAGTGATACCAAGTGAAACCGAGTGATACCAAGTGAAACCGAGTGACACCAAGTGAAACCGAGTGACGTAACACCGAGTCCAAGTGACACCAAGTAAAACAAGATGTGAAATAAAAGTAAGAACAGTGTAATGGTTATCTAAATAAGTCAAATTTAGACGAAACGTGTGACACCAAGTGAAACCAAGTGACAACACGTGAAACCGAGTGACACCGAGTGACGTGACACCAAGTCCAAGTGACACCAAGTGAAACCGAGTGACGCCAAAGTGAAACCAAGTGACACCGAGTGAAACCGAGTGACACCAAGTGAAACCAAGTCACTTTCGTTCTGCGCGAACAAGTAAGGCCAAGTCGGAGAAACGGACTAATTTTGAAATTTTCCTTATCCCGAAGTACCCGAGCGTGACACCGGGTCACACTGAGTCCGTGGTTTTCCAGGAAGTTACTGCAACAGCAGTACCTTGACACCACTGTAAGACAGTTGTCCAATCCTCCTCTTCAAACATCCACAGCTGCTCAATTTGTAGCCCCACCAAGTTTTCATCCACTTCCGGTCTGATAGGTTGTGTTCTCTCATACCTGTCAGTTAGCCCTTGTTCCTCCATATTGTCTCTCATTTTCGTAGCTTCATTTATTAAATTATTCTTTTCATCTTCAAAGCGTTTATCTAAGTCTTCAATGTCTGAAGTGTTTGTTCCCAACTGCTTCATCTTCTTTCGTGAAGGAAGACTCATTGGTGGGGCTTCTGGAACACCACGATGTTTTTGCTGGGGAATAATGCTATCTATTAAATGGTGCAGTAGTTCCTCAGGAGTGTAGTCAACACCATTTTTTGACCATGGGTGATGCAGATCCTTCCATCCAAAACCAATCACTCTAATTCGAATCTGATCTTTGACTGCTTCTAACTTTGCTGCTCGACTGTTCAGTTTACTAAAGTTTTTTCGAATCCACTTTACTTTTCCCACATGCTCCAGAGTGGAACATGTCAATATATGTTAGAGCATTTGCATACTCCAATTGAACAGCTAGCATCTTCTTCTTCCATAGTTCCTCTTGACGTTTTCTCTTGCTTTCTCTCTGTTTGTCTAAAGCAACCTTCTCTGACTTTCGAACAATTGGACCTACATTGAGAGCAAATTGCAACAAGGACTGACGCATGTTGTTTGAAAGCTGATGATATGCACCATTTTGGGAAGTACCTCCAATTCCACGTGCAAAGTCACCGTTAACACAGGCATGACCGACAGCAGAAGCATGAATCCCCAGCATACGTCCAAACGATTGTAACTGACGTGTCAATGAAGCAAACGAGTCTCTGCAGGATCATTGGTTGCCATCTTACCTAGAAATGCAAAATGCTCTTCATCCGTTGTTTTTCCCCAACTAAACTTGCCTTCAACACTTGTCAAGTAGTTTGAAGTAGCTTTCTTTGGATCTCGCAATTCTTTGATCATGACTTCTGCTACTTCAGAGGCCATCAAAATAACGGTATCTGTTGTTTCGGCATTCTTTTTGCGCTGTGGATAAAATAGTTCTGCATTAAGTTGGTCGTAAGGCAGAACTTTCAAACCATCAATTGCAGGAGTTTGTTTCACTTCATACTGGTAGGACATGGCTTCTTCCAATGGCCCAAGAGGTATATCTCTGCAATCTTCATCAGTATGAATTTTGGAAAAGATGGCGTTCATGAATGATTGATCCAGATATAACGACCCGTAGTCTTGAACTTTGATTAATGCAGTCTCTAAAGCATCAATTGCCTTGCCAATAGAGCGCACTGACCAGTCAATTCCACACTGTCATAAGAAATGGGTGTTCCCTGCAAGCCAGCATATTGGCATAACAATTTTGAAGAAAAGTATGGCCATAACTTGACAAAGAGCGACCATTTCAACTGACGTCAAAACAATGAATAAGTTTTCCTGTAAAATGTTATCCTTATGTGCTCGAAGGCCCTCATCAAGAAATTCTATGTAATATCTGCAGGATTTGAGAGAATAGTAGTAATGCATTCATTCTTTATACATGACATATCTCACCTCTGATTCCAGTAAACAGCAGCAGCCCCCTACGCTGCCAAATCTTGTCTTGAACCTGCTGTATGCTCCACTGGAACAAGCAATGCCCCTGGGTGATTTCTTTTCAACCAATGCAAAAACATGTCTCCATGCCCTTTTGGGTAATTTGCCGGAAGTCTAAACTCCTTATCAATTGCACGCAACACTGCTTCAAACATTATTGATACTCGATACCTAAAATTGATGGCTTCTAAGTCATTAGCTAAAACTTCATTGAGGTAGGAAGACATCCGCTGGGTGACAACCCCAATCCAAACACTTCTCATGTGGTTATGACAATCTTGTGTATAGACATGAATCTGTTCATCTTCAGAATCCTGTCCATCATTGCATAGCTTCTCACCAACAGCTTCAATTACTACAACTCTGATAAGAGAGCTCAATAAACAAGCTGCATTACAAGTGTCTGTGGTGACGACTCCATCCCGAAGTTTGGATAGATGAATTGCATTGGCCGATGGAATGTCATGATTTGTGTCAAACATAGCTTCATAAACAACAATCCATTGATCAAGCAGTGATGCTTTCTCTTTCAGTATCTCTACAATCGATTTGCATATAGTTTAAGACTTTTCATCCTCGGGGAAAATGCAACTAGATATTAATAATGGTCTGAAAGGACGAATGTTTAGTTTCGTAACATATCCGAATTCAAGAAATGAAGATTGAAGTTCTCACTTAAATAATCAATGCCAACTATGAAGTTTTGGAAGGCCACCTGCTCGCAAGAAGTTCCATCAGTAAATAACTGTTCCCATTTGTTGGCCTTTGCAATTCTGTAGGTAGCGAGTGTTTGGACGACAACAAGCAACACTGTCCTAGCGCGCTGAATAGTCCAGATGCTTGGTAGCTCACGTATCTCCGTTGTCGGCAAGAATACCTTGATCATGGTCACAATGTTGTTGTTGATGCATGATGGTGGGGTACCGTTAACAATTTAGTCACTAATCAATTCCCATACATAAAGAGGCCATCTTGGATTTCCAGTATTGCCTTGACGAACCTTTCCAAACATCTTAATGGGCACAGCGTCATTTGCCTTTGTACATGCTTTTAATGCATTGTCCAATTTGAGTTCAAGATCAATATTCTTGTTGCACTGTCTCACCAGTTGTTGTTTGCATACCATCAATTCCCTCTCAAGAAATTCAACCTTTGCAAGAATCTCCTTCGACTGCTTTGTAGATTGATTAGTCTGGTGAGCTGCAGATCTTGCTTCCTTCTAGGCATTGATTGCTCTGTTCGTACGAGAAGTCAAATTGCGAGATAACTGAGGTTGAGGGAACGTGCACTATGAGATAAAATTGCGAGTAAACGGATTGGTATCAAATAGTACGTCTATCGCAAACTAGATTAGAAAGTATGTACCGTGAAAATAATGATTCCGAATAATATAAGACTATCTCCGAGAGATAAGACTATTTCCGAATCTCGGTAATAGTCTTATTTCTCGGCGATAGTCTTATTTGTCGGAAATGGCTTATTTTTCGGAAATAAGAGGCCCCTCTGCGTAGGAATAGTACATATTCACGTAGCTCTCGGATATAGGCTTATTTCTCGGTAATAGTCTTATTTGTCGGAGATGGCTTATTTCTCGGAAATAGTCTTATTTATAATGCTATTTCCGAGAAATAAGCCTTCCCCGAGAAAAAATAAGACTATTTTCGTGAAAGAGATGACTGAAATTAGGTTTCCGGGATCAATCAATATTGAATTACAACTTTAGGTAATATTTGTCTAAATAATAGACAAGTTCCCCCAACCTCACTCCGAGTTCTTTACTTTAAGTTTCTCGACGGTTATTGGTAAATATTGTCGTTCCTTCACTTGAGCATCTTTTACGGCTTCCTCAATCATCTTGTGTTGTCTTGCCTTCAACCTCTCATTTTTATGCATAATTTTGACACGCTCATCTTGAGCATCTGCTAACGTGCTCCTATTGACAATCAGAATGAAAAACTTGAGATATGAATATTGCAAAATGACAAAGAAAAACTGACATTGCCTCACATTACCAACGCTACCTTTGATTCACAAACTTTCTCCAGATTATCCACTTTCTTGTCAGCAGATGCACTCGCTTTTTCTAACTCAGAACCCAAAGCAACCAAATGCTTTGTGTGTACTCGCTCAGTCCTGTATTGTAACGAGCATTCTTTTGTAAGCTCTACTTGATGCTTCTTCTCAAGAGCTGCAATCCTCCTGCTTGCTGCTCTTTTGACCTTTGCAATTTCCTCATGACTTCTGTCTCTCCATGACATCCAACGGTCTGTTTGATCTTGCAGCATCTGAGCAGATTTTGCAGAAGCTGCTGCTGCTCTCGTTAGATCCTCGGTGAGTTTCTTGTTATCAGAAACTAATACTGACTTTTCTGTCTCCAGTGATGTGACGGTGGATGAGAGAGTTTTCATTTTCTCCGTTGCCTTTTTGTTTAAATGTTGTTGGTATTGAACTTTGTTATATAGACTCATCTGTTTTAATGACGACTTAGGTGCTACAGAATGAGGAGCACTTGCTTGCCAGATAAAGGATGCCTTAGGTGCACTTGGAAGCACAGTCTTGGAGTTGCCTCCCTTTGCTTTCTTTGACAGAGATTTGTTCCTGCCGTACTTTCTCTTCTTTTCACCATTCTTGTTTAGTTGAGGACAAACAATGAGTGCATCATGACACAAAATGAAAAGAACGGCAATAACGACAAAGACCAACCGATGTCTCACTTCTGGTGGATTGTTGTGAATGGATGCTGAAAGTCCAGCAGAATGGGTAGCCTCTGAAGACACCACAGAAGCCATGTTTTGTTCAGCGACATTACTGACAGGAAGGATGGTGTAAGATGATGAACTTGACATGGTAGGCGCAGAGAATGATGATGACAATGGGAGAGTTTGGACGACTTCGTCCACTTTCTTGAATCCACTTTGTCCAGCAAGTTTGTGCGGAAAAGATGGCTGCTTTTGTGCCATTTTATACAATAAAACAGAGCTAGAGATTGCGAAGAAACATGGGGATTCTTGGGGTGTTTTGATGCTTCATTTTGACCATGGTACATGAAGATTCGATCGAGCGATATCACTTAAACTGCTGCATGTAAAATTCAGCATGGTCGTGAGTGTGTTGGCGCAAATTATGCACTAACCGGATGAGCGTCGAACACAAAAATTGCGTGATGCCTAGATCTAGGTTGCAAATTCCGATTTTGGTTACTGTCCCAAAAACACAGTAACCAGTAACCAATCGTAATTACTGCAGTGATTACTGTAGGTTCCGGTGAAATTACTCTGTCACAATGCAACTTTTTGTTCATACGGTAGGAGTATATATACTCCTACCATCCAGATCGACAGTAATATTACTGTTAAATAATGAAGAAAAATTACATTACTGTTTTACTGCTCAATTCTTTTTACTAAGTCTAAATTACTGTAAACTACTTTAATTCTGCAGTGCTAGAGCAAGATTAGTGTTATATTCCTGCAGTAGGGTTATACAAAGACTGTTATCTACATTGTAATAACATCAAGTAACCACTTCAATTACAGTAAACAATTAGTTTATTAAAATAGTGTTGAAACACCCCACCCACAGGAACAAAATTTATTGGGGAAAAGCGAGATGACTTATCTCCTCTGCCATCTTGCAAGAACTTGAGGGAAGGGGCAGAATAAAAATGAAAGAAGTATGTGAGAAAACAGGTTTCTTCATAAAGATAACCCACAAACTCACCTCTTTTGTTCATGCCATGAATCTGTGACAATAGGAGGGTGGAAGAGGTGTGAAGAGGTGGTGTTGCACAAGGGCTGCAGCTATACCCTTATGAAAAGGTAAAGCGAGGGAGTGTTTCTTTTCAATCAGACCAACAATTTAGCTGCAAAAGAGGGTATTACAATTTTAGAAGAAAAATAAACAGACTCACGGCAAGGGGCTTGTCAATAGATCTGCGTGGTCCATAGGCAGAGGCGGGCCAAGGCAATGACTTGTTGGATTAGCCGCCAATGAGCTAGGAGTCAAAATTACGAGGTGGATGGGGTGAGGATTCCTCAATCATCAGAGTTGGAGGAATAATATTATCACAAAAAAGAAAAGGACTCACGGCATGGGGCGGGTCAATAGATTGGCGTCGTCAATGGGCAGGGGCGCGCAAAGACGATTAGTTGTTGGGTTGCCGCCAATCAGCTAGGGGTTGAAATTTTGAAGTGGATGGAGTGAGGATTTTTCAATCGGCAAAGTTGGAGAAACAGTATTAGCACAAAAACACGAGGACTCACGGCACAGGGCAGGTAAGGACATTGGCGTGGTCAATGAGCAGGAGCTGGTCAAGGCAATGACTTGTTGGGATCGCGGTGAATGAGATCCTCGTCAAATTCTTGATGTGGATGGGGGGAATTTTTCAATTAGTGAGATAGAAAAAAACAATATCACAAAAAAAGAACTCACGACACAGGGTGGGTCAATAGATGCACAGCAGGGGTGGCAACAGAAGACTTCAGTGCAAGCTCCAGTTCAGGGTGAGCTGGAGTTAGGAAGGGGCAAGTGGAATCAATTGATTAGAAAATAATATTTGAAAAATAAAAATAAAGCAAATAAACTTACTGAAAAAGCAGCAGCCGTTGATCCACGGTCACAACAGCAAAAGGATGGTGGTGGTCGCGTGGTGATTGGATGGGTATTGTGGAGGTATTGAGGATTTCCTGTGTCGGGGCGGCGGCAAGTTGAATCAATCAATTGGATGGGAAAATAAAAACAAATCAGATAAACTCACGGAACAAACTGTAGCCATCGATCCGCCGTAACAACAGCAAAAGGATGATGGCGGGCGCATGGTTATTGGACAGATATTTGTGGAAATATGGAGGATTTCCTGTGAAGGGGCGGATTTTTCCCATGGTTGTTGACTTTGGGTTGGGAAAGTAAGCGACAGCTGCGGCAAGTGCAGTTGAGAAGGGCAATCAACAACCAGCCATGCGTCCCAAGAATGGACAGAAGGACAGACTATGTTCTGGATACCAATTTGGTGGTTACGGTAGGTTACTGTAAGATTCCGTGTCACAGTTCAATCTAAATAGTGACAAAACAATCTAATTACTTCCCAACTTTTACAGTAATCCTCGACGCACAGTAATCATGTTACGGCCCAAAATTATAAATATTCCGGAGTAATGTGGAATTCCGCCAGAATTCCTCTGGAATTTGCAACCTAGGCCTAGATAATACTATAATTATAATCTAGGCATAGTGTAATTCACGAGCAAAGAAAGCCTTTTGTTTCATATCAACATTTTGCCAAGCTAATCAAGTGTTGGTTTACACAATTGATTGATTTGAATAAGGCTAATTCATCATTCACCAGAATCTGTTGGTCTGGTGCCAAACGCGAAGGTGGTCATAACTTTTGTACGTATGACAGACAGACACTCATGGCTGGCCTTTTTTAGGGGGGGGGGTGCACCCCCCTAGTGATATACTACACTATAGACTAAAACTGGATACATAACTGGATAAGAATTCGGTTTAGAGTTTGTTTATTTTGATTTATGAGACAAAAGGAAGAAACCAGTACCAAACATAAAGGACTCCCTGCATGTTCCTTACCTTTCTATTTTATGTCCCAATGGTACGCTTTGTTTGAGTTCCATTTGCTCTCTAATTAATGTTTTATTAAAAATTGATGTTTTCAAGCATCATGGTACAAAAATGCATTATTGAAAAACTGAAAGGTTATAGTGATTACTGAACCCTTGGCAAAGGGAGGCGTTTAGGAATGGCAAGTATTTTTTCAGGATTAGAGTCAATATTCCACTGCCTTTGATCATTTTTTCACTATTTGCCTTGAGCTTAGATTTTTTTGACAGATGTTCAAGCATACTGTTTAGTCACACTAGTAACTAAACAAGATGAGGTATTAATGGATATGCCCTTAAAACCATGTAGTAAGTTGGATCATACAGAATTATTTTGATTGAGACCTTGCTAAACAATCTGCCTCACTCGTCCTTTTGTTTACATGGCTGTTTTCATGATGACAGACACTGATAGAATCCCCCAACACTCAAATCAACATACAAGATCTCAATGTGAGCTCTTGTAATGCACTTGTATATCATGTGAAGCTACTTGTTGTTACGAACCTACTATAAAATATAAAATTACTTGCAGCCACTGCAATATTTTTTGCAGCAATTGAAACCGAGGAAGTTTTAGGGCTAAAATAAGATGGCTTGTCTAAAAGTTTGCATGGTTGGTGACATAAAGAAAAGCAAAGCTTCGCAAATGTTACAGAAATAACAACAATAAAACTTGACGAAAATCATTGTTCTGTTTCAAGATTGAAGCTTTTCAAAAGATTGTCTTTCGGACACAAGCGATGTGGGGACCAGTATCGTACGAGGCCATTGACTCTACACGTAGGTAGATCTCATCCCATCTGGCACACGGGGAAAAAGATAACGCAGATCTATCATAGACGTAATCTTGCTTTGTGTCGTGCCTCTTTTCTCAAAAAATATGTTTTAGTTTTGGTCGGTGGGTTCTTTCTTTTACGTCTGTAATGCTCACCTTTGCGGTAGGCTCTCATCTCAAAAATTACATGAACAAAATAGCTCAAAAGTAGGCGATCACCCCTTGTGCCAACATTTCAATCCGAGACAGAAGAAAAAAAATTATGAAGAATATGGTCTATGAATTTCGAACGACTTGGCCTGACTTGGATATCATAAAGCAGGCATACAGCACAGACCCCACACCGACACGTTACAATATTTATTATCCGCCACCACATTAATACAGCAGCAGCAACAATAGCAATGATAAGCCGCACAGCAGCCCTAGTCCTCCTTCTCGGGGCGTCTGTCTCTGCTGATAGCGCCGATAGCATTTCAAGCCGTTTGCAAGTTCATGTACGTCCGGATCGCTTTAGTTTTACGGACTCGTATGAGGATAGATGTTCAAAAAGTGGGACTGCCATGTGCTCTTTTATACTTATGAAATTGATCGGAATTGCAATTGTATCCAAAGGGGCTAGTGAGATCGATGGATTTCAGCATTAAACACGCAGCATGTGCATCTGGCACACAGTCGCGTTTTGTGTTGTGTCGTCATGAAATTATATCAGACTGGGCGTATCTTTGAAATCAGGGCGTCAAATCGTCCTGTGCAGCTTCTTCGTCATTGTCTGTTGTTTTGCTTGAGAATACATCATCTTTTTGCTGTCCTGTCAGTCCTGGAACCTTTGCTAGGTACAATCTTTTGTGTCGTCAGCCAAAATTGGGGCGGGTAGAGGTAGCAGTCTTGGGCAAGAGTCCTTTTGCAACAGTTACAATAAGCATAAGCGATCTGCGACAAATATTTTCCGGCCCTTGTGTTCGTTTGACTTACGAGGGGAGTGGGCCCGTCTATAGATTGAACGTGTGCTTTTGCGCGTGAGGTTGGTTTCGAGTTGAGCAACCGAGTGCGCGCTGAATGCCGAGCTAAAATTAGTCACTGTGGTGGAAGATGAAAAAATTTTGTGACAAAAAAACTGGGATCTGACTATTGTTGCGGTTTATCTCTACTCGTGTTATTGGGAATATGCACACAAACTGCCGTGCCCCGCACCATCATCTTCGAAGTTCTTTTTTCCTCTGTTTACTTGATTGTATTTCATGCTTGCTTGCATCCTTGAATGATTCAGATTCGAAAACAAAACATGTTTGGCATCGTTTACAATTGATTGAAAAGGTTAGCTGGATCGTCTTTCTCAATTTTTTCAATCATACCCTGATTTACAGGTGCCCCAAACACTTTTTCGCCCCGAGGGATATGATCATCGTGAGGCCCTCTTTGGAGTCCCACCGTATGGAGGCTCCATCGCCCAGAGCGTCTACTACGCTGCATCTGACCTATGCGATCCCACCGTTAACACCCGTGGCGGCTATCCCATCCGTGCCAAGGACAGTTCTGGAAAAATGGAACCGTGGCCTACTCCTTACATTCTTATGGTAGATCGTGGTGGATGTTCCTTCGTTCAAAAAGTTCGAAATGCTCAACGTTCGGGCGCCGCGGGAGTAATCATTGCTGATAACACCTGTCTTTGCTCTGACAAGGACTGCGTTTCCGCGAATGGCCAGGACGTCTGCCAGCCCGCAGAACCCATCATGGCCGACGACGGTTCTGGGGGAGACATTTCTATCCCATCATTTCTCATGTTCAAAGTCGATGCGGATCAAATTAAAGCCGAGCTCCAGGCCAATCATATGGTTCAGATTGAAATGCAATGGGCTCTCCCGAAGCCGGACGATCGCGTGGAGTACGATTTGTGGACTACTCCATCGGATCCCGTGAGCAAGGATTTTCAAAAGAAGTTCAAGCCTGTTGCTCAGGCATTAAAAGATCGTGCTTATTTCACTCCCCACATGTACATTTATGACGGTATCAAGAGTAATTGCCAGGGATTCGACGGAGAGAACATGTGCTTCAATTTGTGCACGAACAACGGCCGCTATTGTGCAACCGATCCTGACAATGATCTTGACCATGGTATTTCAGGCCAAGATGTTGTGAAAGAGAGTTTGCGACGCATCTGTATCTGGAAGCATTATGGCGAGCAGGACGGTATTGGAACGGAGTGGTGGGATTACGTTGGCGACTTCATGCAACGCTGTGACAACCCTGATTACTTTGCTAATGATGACTGTGCCAAAGACTGCTACAAACATGCCAAAATTAACGCTGATATCATTGATCGTTGCATGAGAGATAGTGGTGGACTCGAAAAGGATACACCTAACACTTTCCTTGACTTGGAAATGCAGGCGCAGGTGGCTCGTGGAGTTGTCATCCTCCCGACTGCCTTCGTGAATACTGTGGCACTTCGTGGAGGCCTCAGCGTCGACACTGTCTTCAATGCGATCTGTAATGGATACCTGGATGGAACTGAGCCCAAAATTTGTACACAGTGCACTGGATGTGGAGACTTCGATGGATGCATTGCCACAGGAAAATGCCACGGCGGCAAGGGTGGTGGTGGCGTCTCGGTGCACACTTTCATGAGTTCGATTCTGGTCATTGTAATTGCTTTCGGTGCTGCTGCCTTCTACCATTATAGGAAAACTCGAGAAGAAATGCGTGAACAAGTCCGAGGAATTCTAGCCGAATACATGCCGCTTGAAGGCGATGATGGACATATTGGGTCTCCCATGGACTTCGCGAGAAGGGGTGGATCTGAACATCTCATGAGTTAGAGTGTTCAAAAAATCAGAATTCATGGATAACTACAAAAATGTTATTAGTATGGAGGTAGTGTGATTTAGAGAAGGGGGTCAATTGGTTCGGTCATGTATCCAACGTAGTAATAAGATAAAGTGCATTTTTGAGAGATGTGTGACAAATAATAATATAGCTCTAAGGAACACGACGAAGTAAAGTGCTCATCCTGAACTAGCACGTTTTTGCCGTACTCGCAACTGAAGGGTTAAATCTGTTTACAATCAAGCAGACAACCGGTTCATCGAAAATGTACAATGAATCAAGACTTAACTATAATCAACTAAAATCAAAAAGAAACATGAAGATTGACGGGTAAGAACATCAAAAGGCGAGAGCTGGGCCTCTAAACTAGGTCTACCACGTATGAACGTAATACCCCAATACATGCAAAGCCCTCTTCTCGTCATCACTAAACTCCTCCCAGTCCTTATCCCAACATTCCACATCCCAATCTTCATCCCACTTGGTTTGATCCCATCCCATTTTCTCGCATGCTCGTTTCACCACATCCGGAAGATCTTTCCAGTAAACGCCATCGTATTTCGTATCCCAGCTATCCTTGGACCAACCGAGCGTCTCGCAAGCTGCCAATTCTTCGGGGGTGAGTTCATCCCAATGTTTAGAATCAACTGGGAGCCACTCTTTGTTATCCCACGTTGCTTGATCGAAACCAATGGCTTTGGCAGCCTTGCGTGCACTCATGGGTAGTTTAGACCATGGTATATCTTCGTACTTGGCATCTTTGTCTGAAAATTCTTTGATTATTTTGTTTGCCGTGGATGGTGCTGTTGTTGCTGTTGCGGCCGTTGCGGCGGAGGGAGTGGGGGCAGGGTCAGCTTGGTCCTCGTTGTTGTCTTTTTTGAATAGTTTGTTAAAAATGTTGCCTTCAGGACCGCAACAGGATGAAATGATGTTGTGGGCTGTTGCCAATGCGAACGCCATGGCGGTAGATTGTGCGTTATGAGACGATTCAAACGATGTATCTGGCAGATATGTCTATTATGGTTTCTGTGAACGATGCGGACAGCAGCATGCCATGATCAGCAGTCCAGGGCAAAGAATATGTCAGATTAGAAGGATTAACTTCAGATGAGAAGTGAACATCTACAGAACTATGGCCAAGAGCCACCACCAAAAGCAATTCAAGCTGGCAAACCTTCGGGACAGATCAGTTGGAACAACGACAAGAACGCCTTCGGCTTTGCAATGGCAGCAAGAGCAGATCTTGACAGCACTCAGTGAACCCCTTCGGAACATCCTACATACCACAGAGAGAAAGGCTGGAATGAAGTGAGGTTTTTTGAGTTCACAGACATCGAATTTCGTTATCGCAAGAGCTCACAAGAGGCAACTGTTTCTTTACCCTCTTTCTTTACCCATTTCATTCTGTCCCGATAGCGATCCACAAGATAGAGATTGGTGTCATGTACGATCCAACGGGCAGTCGATCTTCGGTTGAACGGTACACTTATGCCAATAACGAGTTTATCGGGATGTCTATCGTACTCTTTTAGGATGCCTTGTAGTGATAACGTGAAGTACGCGAAGGTCGCGAGATGGTTATGGTGTGGTACGGTAAGAAGTTGTGGCACGGATTGTGTACAATATCTAAGTGTGTAGTATAAATCCTTAGATGTATGTACCACAATACCTCCACAATACTATCAAACCCAGATCAAACCAATGTGTAAGCTCATGTAAGTCATGTTAATTTCTCCGTTCGAAAAAAATGGTGACGTCCCATCTTACAGGGAAGTCATTATCTGAACGTCAAAAGATGTATCGAGATTTAGATGGAGCCGTCACTCAGCACAGTATCACACAGGTGGACAAAACGCAACGACATGCACATAATTTAATCGACACACCCACAGCCACTAACGCAAACAACTTGTATTGGAAATTAAACTTTTTCTTCACAGCTTCGAACAATTGCACAATGAGCGCAAAATCAGATCTGATAGTATCCGTCGCTGAAGATGAAAGCAATGACGAAGATCTAGAGAACGAATTTCAACAACTGCGTCTCACCCATCTACTAGTTCACCATGCAGCAGAAAGAGCTCATCGTGCCTCGAGTGACGTCTATGGAATTGCTATGTTTGACAATTTTGAGAAAGACGATAAGAGTGATCAATACTACCAAGTAGGTACAGAGAGTGAACTTAGCCACAGAGACGATGAATCCATCTCCGCTTGTTCCATCTCCGTCGCCTCCACTATATCGTCTCAGTCAACTACATTTGTCCCTTCAATGGAGTTCAACGAAGCAAGCGTCAATGCCAAGATGATCGGATCAAAAAATGTAAAAGCCCGATTATATGCTATCGCATCCATGATTGATCCTAAATTGACTCGGAAGGTTAAGAACCGGCGTGGAATCTGGAGTGGAAACTTCGATGAGGAGGAGCAAGGGGTGGAAATTGAATACGGGAAGCAGGGCGATTTGTATGAATGTTAGGTGTTTGCATTAGTGTAATATTTATTGTTTTGAATAATGTGCCCTTTGGAGAAGAGGCATGACTGAAGAACAGCACTTCGTAGAAATTGAAAATTGTTTGTTTCTGACACCACGCAGATATTCCTCATCTATTAATTTCTCTCTCTAGATAAGTAACTATCTGTAACTACTATCGCAATCAGTTTTTATGCCTCTGGTCGAACGATCTCTAGTTGACTAGCAATATACCAGAATGTTTGCATCAGCACATTCTTGGATAAATGCAAGATGCAAACGGGAGTTCGATACGGGTTAGTGTCGAGTAGTCTCATAAATTTGTTAAGAATTTCAATTTCTTTTGAAAGCTGGGGTGGATAAGGTTATTTATCACAAAACAAACAATTCTTTCCATCAGGAGTAGCAAATGATAGAAGGTGAATCTTTCGTCCGGATGTGCACTTACTTGAATCTGAAAATAATCCCTCAGTCTCGTGTTTTTTTCTGAAGTACATTGGCACATTACAAACTTGATCTTGTGAGAGTAACGTTGAAGTTGATATTTTTACTACGTGAGCCAGTGGAAAGAGACCTTGCGGCTTACAAGCTCAAAGAAATGACTACAAGCAATCGACCAAAAAGAAAGACGGATGGTCTCAGATGCAGTGCATCAAGGAACTCTTCAGGCAATTAAGCAAAATAGCCTTGCAGTCTTGAGGATGTACATAAAAGAAAGCTGGATTGCTACAGATCTGGTCTATATGGAAAGCATTTGATAGAATGGGTAAAGTTGTTCAGCTGCAGCCAACTTCTAGTTTTGAACTGTGATGAAATTCGTGAGGATCCTTCGAATGTTCAGTGGAGAATTGGACATTTCTAGGAAAGAACCCCGGGGTTAATTATCTGCATATGGCAGAAGATATCCACTATAAATACTAAAATTATTTTGAACAAGAAAAACTTGCGGTAATTATGGAGGGTTGACTTCATCTAGATGCATTCAATGCTGTTGAAGACAAGTGCTCATCACGCTATTTTCTGTCTGTCATTGATTCACTCATTTGTATTGTCAAATTTGTACACAGGAAGTTATGTTATTGTGTGATGAATACAAATCTAGATGACAGAGCCATCAAATTATATTTGAAAGGATTTTTGGGACTAGTGTCAAGATAGGCTTGAGTGGTTTGATAGTTGATCCCCGGACCCTACCATGAAAATGTACTGGTAAGCAAAGGATTGGAAGATAAGCAATTACTTGTCTTTCACAAATCATTAGAGAGTGAACATGGCAGTGAGGATGGTAATTGTAATGGTGAGGATGGCAATGATAATAGCTATGATGCAATGATAATGGTGAGGACGGTGAGGAAGATGGTGGGAAAGATGGAGACACTGGCAAGAATCAATACAATGGTATTTTGACTGATATGTCAGATGGAGATAATTCAAGATGATGGATTGTTTGATTTGTGTCAACCTTTTTAGTGATTTGAAATATTATCATTTAATACAGACTTCACCAACTGTTTATATTGTTTTTCTTGATGATCATTCATTCAAAAATGTGATCAAGATTAAACTTTTTACACACACCATCATGCGAGAACTTAAATCAATGAATTTGTATGTTGTATGCAAGGACAAAATTCTTGAATAGTTGCATGATTTGGATGAATATATGGAATCATGCTTTGTTTCATTTCACATGTCTTGGACGTGTCCTTTGGTTTGATGACATATTTCCCTTGTGGGTCATTTGTCAGCACCATGTCTGTAGTTTTGAGTCACAATATTTTGTGTATACGCTTGCCATACCTCTCAGCAATTAACATAGGATTATGCCACCATCTTGATGAACACTTCATATCTTTGCCCCAGATCAACACTTACATTGTGAACATCTTCATCCCTGCGGAACATCCAATTCCATTTTTCTCACCCACTTCTCCAAACTAGCTATCTACACAGACCAAGCCTGGTGTCATGGCTAATGCTAATAGTATAGACAACAACCAGTGGCCCCAAGATCATAGTTAGTGAAATTTTTTCCTTATTTTCATATATATTTTGATTAAGATTTTGTCCATTAAATACTGATCCCATTCCTGCCTCTTAATGTCATCAATCACAACTCAGCCTACAGAGTGAGGATGGACCTCCCACCCAACTCCCCTTCATGCCATGAGAAGCAGTCAGCAATTGGCGTAAGGAGAAGGCAGGATTTTTTGTCCTTCCCCTTTTTTGCATTTTTCAGCTTCTAAATTATATTTCTTCAGTCATACTCCGCAGACTGAATTTTGAAGTCATGCCCACCATACCTCAATGCCAACAACAATGACTAGTGTTTGGTTTCATGCCAAGGAGGAAACTTTTTCCTTCAATTTTCTCCTACATTCTCCCACAGCCCACATGCTATCAAAAAGACCCTATAAGAATAATCATCATTACTCCACAGACATCACCATTATTAAATCCACAGACTGGAGCTTTGTCAACCACCCACTCCTCCTCCATGCCAACAAAGCAACTAGCAGCTGCACCAACAGCAAGGTCAGAAACTGTTTCCTTCATTGTTCTTACAGCATCTCAAAACATTTGAATTTCATACCTCCTTCATTCTTCCCCACAGCCTCTCAAAAATTTGAATTTTATACCTACCATCCCATAACTATTCACAGGGATTGCTTTTACTCTTCCATCAATCCACTGACTCAAGCTTTGTGTTCTGTCCATCACACCTCCATGACAACAATCTGCTTACACACAGTATACCAACACCAGCAGTCAGCAGCAGCAGCAGCAGCAGCTGCTGCTGCTCCGGCTGCTGCAGAGAGAAGGTGTGTTTTCATTGTATTCTGTTTTAGACCTATTTCTAGCTGCTCATCACATTTCATTGATGTTACACATCACATGACTACTAACTTCTCCCTGTGCAAACAATATTGACAGATGTTTTTGAAAAGGAGGTGAGTTTTTGTTGTATCATCTTTTTACAGTAGTTCTTCAGCTGCTCATATCATTTTCAGTTAAAAGTAAATCTAACCAAGCGATCAGGCACAACTCAGCCCCATGTCTGAAGTTGGATCTGCCCCACATCCTAATACCACACCAACAAGAGCAGCCCGTAGCTGCTGCACATAGTAGGCACATCAGTTGATACCATTAGATACCCCTTTCAGTACCATACCTATGTCACCTCTGTAGACTTACAATAGTTTCAACTTGATTAATATTGACAAGATCAATATTCTGTTTTGGCAGTAATCTTCTCTTTTAGAATACTCCCAAAGCATAATGTTGATATTGTTGATATTCATCAAGCTAAAAAACTTTGTGAAGTCAAAGTAATTCACCTTTTTTACTAACTGCTGGTGTTGTCTCATCGATCACCTGCAGTCATTTTTGATTTGGTGTGGGAACCCAACTCTTGAAGAAGTGCCCCACTAAGAAACAACTAATATTTTTGATGACCAAATCTAGCTTTATTTCAATGGAAAAACTAATGTTCTGGAAGGCATCTTAGTATGTTTGGTCAACCTGATGTGATGTGTTTTGATGGATCAGATTTTAAAATCTTTTTCTTTATGTCTTTTCTTGTTAATCAGTTATCAATGAATTTGGTATTGCACAGTTTAAACAGCAAAGTTAGCAAAATGTGTCTGAAATTGTCAACATCAGACAAGATAATATGAATGAAGTTGCTGGCCAATTGAAATAAAACAAAATTCTGAGCATGAGACATACTTGTATTTCTATCCATTCAGTATCTGTTGAATTCATTCTAATTTACAGTTCATTTGAGTATTATTTGGCTGTGGATCCATTTTAAATTATTATATTTCTGACTTTTCTTGTAAATCATCTGCTGATGTATTTGACGTTGCACAGTTTAAACAGCAAAGGATGTTAGATGTATCGGATATTGTTTTGTTCTACAATCAGCCAAGATAATAGAACCTGAGTTGGCAGCCAATTGAAATAAAGTGGATTCTGAGTAAGACATATATTTGTATTTCAATCAATTAAATAGGGTGCTGAATTCAATTTTGCTTTATAATTAATTTGATTATTGATAGGTGACAAATCATGTTATGAGAGCAAGAAGATCAAGTGAACAATAAAATTCATAAGTTACCCTATCCTATCAATCTATTTTGAACAATTAGTACTTTATGATACTAATTGTGTTGTGTGAGTCGGAATGGAATTTTAACTTAATTTTAAGTTGAGATTTTTGAGGATATAGCTGTAAATTTCATATATTACCTTTTGAATATCTGCATAGGGAATGTCCTAGCTTGATACATTTTGATAAACTACCAAAAATGCTAAGAACAGACAATTACCATATGTCCAGATGTTTCAAAAGTAAGTGTCTTGACCTCATATTTCAACAGGTGGTAGAGGTGGTAGGTGATCAAACAATAGCTCATATGACATATCTTTGAAATGATGTGCATAATTTTTATGTGGGGATTATTGAGTAGAATTGTAATAGTTGTGTGAAAGCTGTGGTATTTGAATTTAAAAAGACTATAGCATTCAGTACTGTTGTATCAAAATCACATTTACTACGATTATGATCGCATCAAATCAATGCATTGTCACTGTTATGAAAAGGCACATTGCCAAAATTGATGCCCAAGAATTTTTGCACTTGATTAGCTCACTATTAGTGGATAGACATGACCAAAATAGACACATGATTTGATTGCCAATGCCTTGTCTCTATCTCGGCAGTGCATGCAAGAATTGACCACCTTTACAAAAAGATATGTCCAATTTGGATTTCATGCCATCCAACATTCAATGCACCCAAATTGATCAAGTCTAAATATGATGATTATGGTCAGGAACATTGACTTGGAACATCAAGCAATCAACCAGAGCTAAAGACACTACGTCGTATTGTCAGTAATCCATATCTCAAAAGGAATTCTATCCTCCTTGGAAAACACGATTATGACAAAATGATTCAAATCTGTCTCAGGTCAAAGTCGGTAAATGACTTTGATTATGATACTGCAAAGTAAATGTATTTGAATCAAAGTTATATAGACTAAGGATTATCCCAAGCCTTCAACAAGGATGCACATGATGTAACCATGACCTACATTTTACTAATGAAGTTTATGTCAACCCACAATCATAATCCAACACTGACTCCTCTAGCACACTATCACCAACATAATAGCTGTTTAGTTTCTAATCATGCACCATAACAAAGAAAACACAATGTTCAAAGTTCATGACATGTAGGGAAAGATGTGAACAGTAAACACTGATGTTACATGACCACAGTGAATGTCTACAAGGCAAGGGGTTCTGTCTTTGCCTGTTGTCAATTGTTAGGCGGAAATGAGCAAGCTCCTCAACATGCATTCAACAATCAACCATTTGATTATTTAATACGCTTTGATTATTCAAACATAAAAAGTTGAAGATCACATTAAACATGCAATACAATTTTTGAATCTATTACTTTCACAGTATCTTAAAGTGAAATAGAGTCAGCAGGTGCAAGTATAGCTTATTTCCCTGTTCTTGAACTCACTTGTTTATTCTTTTTTTTGTGATTTCATCATAACAATCCTTTGTCTAATCACCCCCTCCCAAAATCATTTCATTTCCAGCTTATGGAACTGATTAATAACACCTATGTCAATGTCCTATATTATCGTGACCATAAGGGCTTAACTTGTTTTAGTCATGCATTAGGAGTGTGTTTGATGCTTCAGGTCATGATATGAGTGAGACCTTGTGTTAGTAGTCCACTTGGATCCCATTGTGTCAATCTTACGGTCCATAGTCCAGTAAAAACTTGTGACATTGAAGGCATTCATGTTGTTCATAGCGGGCATCGCTGTAGCTTCGGAAAAAAGTGTTATAATCCTGTCCATACTAGGTACGTAATCTTACCTAGGTCAGAGGGGGTATTAATATCGGAACCACGAAAGACTGCGCATTTCAGTTCGTGCGTGATATTGCCCCAAATTTCCGTTGATGAATTTTCGCACAAAGGAAAACGCCATTTTCATCTTCGTATCTATATACGTTCGAATTTGGAGACGTTTACACTCAACCAAGGCCATGAAGAATCTTCCCAGACAAGTCTAAGTTCAAAAATTGGTAGCATTCGAGAGGGTTTTCTGGAAGCACAAGATGTCTGGCGGGACCGCGGAATAAGTCGCACAATGCCATTGCCATGGGATCATACATGACCATCCCATCTCATCCATTCGACACCAAATAATACTAACAACGTCCCAATTCACCGTCCAGCACTTGCAATAGATCAATCACAAGGTCAATAGAATAGACTACACAAGCACAAGCCTGCGTCACGCAAAATGGCTCCCTCTACCACTGTCAAAGGCGAAATCATCCGAGGCGAACGCACCAACCTCTCGAACGATGACATTGCCATCATGGACTACACCGACTCATTGCAGCCATCGGACACAGCCAAAAAACCATATTCTAATAGTCAACACAGCCGAACGCTGAGCAATGTCTCCGTCTCCTCCGCCACTAGCACAGAAAGTCTCTCGATGTACTCCGATGACGATTCCGACGACAGCGACGACGATGACTACGACGATTCTCAGGAGAGTCTGACGGAGAACACATCGGTGGAGAATAGTTCGATTTCCAAGGAACTTTGCAACGACGCCCTGAATATGACTCGCAGTGGCGCTGCCGGTCCTGCGTTTGGTGTCTGTGGGGACCATTCGGTCACGGTCCATGACGAAGAGGAAACGGAATTTCCCAATGATGCGCCTCAGTTCGTACCGTTGATTCATGATGCGAATCCTTCGCGCTCGCTTTCATTTACGGTGGTGGATGGGGCGATGGTGGAGGTTGTTCCCACGGATCAGGTAGAGAGTGTGGTGAGTGATCATGTTGTTACGGTTCTACGGTTCCTGGTTGTCTGGTTGGTTGCTGGCTGGCTGGCTGCCGTGCACCATTGTGGGAGTTAGTACTGATGTGTTGATACTCGAGAGAGATGATGTGTCTGGTGGATAGCTTGCATATACCATGCCCTCTTTTAGATGTGTTTCAGCAACTTCTTGCTCGCGGTATCAAAAGCAAATTTGTTCCATCATATTGTTCCAGTTTGTATGCATTTTGCATGTGATTTGTTCTAAGCTTCTTCGGGAAACGACAACCAGCGACAAACTATACCAAGAGAGACAGCAAAGTTATTCATCCCGCACGCGAGACCTCTAACACTTATTTCTTCATCCTTCCGATCAACTCATTCCTAATGAACCATCAACATGACAGTTGCCCCAGTGGCTCGAAGACTGGAACCAACAGCGCAAGGAATGGGAGCAGCTCCAAAAAGCAATCAAACTTAGACGAAGTCGTACACACAATGATATTAATCATCCCTTCCATCAATCTGCCGATCAGCAACTTCCGGAGAATCATGATGCACTTACTACTCCGTTCGACGTTCGTCGCAACAGATCAGAACCCTTCCAACTCTCTACAACAACCGCAACCCGCCCTACCAAAACTAAACCACAGAAATACGGTCATCACCCCAACCTACCTTATCCCCACGCCCGTAATCCCAATCCCATCGTGGTCAAATCCTCCAAAAAAATTGGTAAGAAACACGCGCGGTACGCCTTAACCGCAGGAATGATGCTGGGAATTCGAGAGAGCGTGGGAGGTGCTCTAAGTGTAGAGGCAGAAATTGAGATTGGGAGGTGGGAAGAGTGGGAGAGGTGCTGGGAGGAGGAGTTTCAGATGGACTTTGCTGGTGGTAAGGATGATGCAGGGAAGGATTGTGCGGAGGATCAGGACGAAGATGAAGTGCAGACTGATAATGGAACTGAGGATGATTTGGAAGGGACAGATTTATCCTCGGACCACAAAGATAGCAGCTCTGGCCCGTCGCCATCCAAGCAATCGAAGAAAGCAGCCCACTCATCCTCTACTTCTGCTGCAGCCCAATGCTTGACAACTCTAACCCTTGAATGCGAACGAGTGTCCAAATACAAATTCCCACCTCATCAATTCTACCTCGGTAGTAATCCCAATTCACCGACCTCGAAACCCCTGCCGCACAAGTATAAATTCAAGGTGTATGCTCCCTTGGTGTTTGCGAGAATTCGTAGTTTGTTTGGGGTAGAGAAGCAGCCCTTTTTGCACTCGATCTGCGGCAAGGTGAGTTTCTTTTCATTCGAGTTTTGCGCTATGATATTCTCTATATGACATCAACTTTTACTTACACGTTGCTGCAATACTGTCTCTTGTAGTTTAATTTTTACGAGTTCGCGAGTAATGCAAAGAGTGGTCAGGTAAGCCTACCGGTGATGGCAAAAGCGACGAATTTGTCTCTCCCTTTATCGAAATACTTAACAAAATCCTTGTCTATTGAACATAAACAGTTTTTCTTCTACAGCCATGACGGACGCTACATGATCAAAACTCTGACGTACACTGAGTCTAAATTCCTTCGCGAAATCCTGCCCTATTACTATCGCCACCTCACTCGGCACCCCCACACATTTCTGACGCACTTCTACGGCATGTATCGTGTTTGCATGCCGCACCTGAATAATCAACGATTGCACTTTATCATCATGAAGAGCGTTTTCAGCACCGAGAAGAAGATTGACCGGGTCTGGGATCTCAAAGGGAGTAGGACGGGTAGGAAGAGCAAGGAGGGTGATCCGGTTGGTAAGGATTTGGATATTCTCGAGGAGGGTAAAAAGCTGAGGTTTGTCCGACCTGGTGCGAAAGAAGCGTTTTTAGAACAGCTGAGAAAAGATGCCACGTTTTTGGCTAGATTGGGCATCATGGATTACAGCTTGCTATTGGGGATGCATAATTGTAAGGAGACTGACTTTCCCTGCCCTTCCGCGGAGCCTGATGCGAAGAATGATGGTATACCGACTGTCGAAGGAGAGCCATGCAGGTCAAACACGCCATTTCGAAGAGGTGTTTTAAAACGGGCAGTAACTGGCGGAACTTCAACAACTGCTAATGATGGATTCAAAGCCTTGGAAGAGTTGGATCGAGTGATGGTCTCAAAGACGAAGAGCAATAAAAGTCTTTCTGTACCTGGGGTAGAAGTTAAGGATAAAGGAGGATGCTTCAAGAGAGCACTCGGCGATGAGACAACGGTAGCAGCAGTTTCTTCTATGAAAGGTTCACAGAAGTCAACTTTTAAGCCTACCACTGTCTCAAACGAAGCCAACTCAAAGGCGCCAAACCCTATTACTGCTCGGTCCGATTTGGGTATAGAAGGAGGTGCCATCTTGTCAGATGGGACAACATCAGTTCGAGAACTTTATTACTGCGGTAAGTTCGCCGGTGTTGGTTTGTCTTGTGCAAATGGCACTGTTAATGAGTTTGGATTTTGTCCTTCTTGGCAGGTATCATAGACATTCTACAATACTACAATGCCCGTAAAATTGGCGAAACTGTGATCAGACAAGCCGCTGGTAATTCAAGTCAAGACATTAGTTGCGTGGACCCCGAATCCTATGGAAAGCGATTTGTCAAGTTTATTTCCAACTTGGTAGAAGAATAAGTGCTGTAGACCAGAATGTGTGACTTGGATGTCAGCTACTTATGAGAGTAATTGTGTGATAATTTGTCAAATTTAATTATTATATGTCAACAACTGATAGTGACAGCTGAAATTAATCTGATCGTAAGTAAATGTGGTAGCTTTTGATGGACCATCTTCAAGGGTAGTCAATAGGTCTGCATCGTTGCTAAACACAAGGGTAATTCACGCTCGCCATAAATAATAGAAAATTTACAAAAACGCAGGATCATCACCAGACTCATCTCCCCCATCACTTTGATCGTTATCTTGTTTAAGGGGCATCGACGATTTTGATTTCTCAATCTTCCTTTTCTTCGGTGGTCTCGTATCGGTTTCTTTGTCGATGCAAGGTTGATTCTCAAAAAGAGCTTGGGCGAACGATGGTACTTTATCAATTTCTTCATGTTCAGTCTCATCTTGTTCGCAGCCCAAGTCTGAGGAATTTGACGGCTCAGTTTGATGTTTCATCACTAAGCACTTTTCAAGGTCTTGAACGTTGCTAGTCAAGCCTTCAATTTTGCTTTTATATAACTGATGCAACTCAGTATCGCGTTGAATAAATTTGTTGTTCAGAGTCGCAATTTCGTTTTCGTAGTATGCTTTCAGCTTGTAATAATTCTGCTCGTTTTCCTTCTGGTAAAAATGTCTTGATTCTGCCTCCCGTTTTTCATGTTCAGCCCGCAGCTGGTCGCAGCGCAGTATGGTCTTATTGGCCATTGATTTGGTATTTTCTTCATACTGGCGCTTCATGTCCTGCATTCGAATGTTACAGGACTTCCTCAAGGCCTGAAAGTCACGTTTGGCTACAATTTCTCGAGCCAACTTGTGATGCAATTCGTCACACATCTCTTTCCATTCGTTTTTCTGCTTCTCCATATCCGTTTGCATTCTTTCCTTTTCTTCTCGCCAAGTTCGCTTCTTGCAATGAAAATCTTTGATCCTCTGTTGATCACGCGAGCTGGATTCGCTGAGCTCGTCCAATTTCCTGTTGAGTCGAGACTGTTCTTCATTCCACTTAGATTTCTGTTCGTTAAGTTGATTAGTCAAATCTTTCTTCACTTTGTTTGCCTTTTCTAAACTTAAACTTAGATCAGCCAATGCGCTCGCCTTGTCGTTCAGTTGGACGGCCCCATTTCGGTTCTCCTCTTCGAGAACGGCCATTTTCTTCATCATATCTTTTTCTTGTGCCGCATATGAATCACTCAAAGCCTTTACTTCTTTTGCTTGCATCTGTTGGTTCTGTTTCAGAACCCGCAGTAACAGATTTTCGAAGCCAAGGGCAACAACATTATTGAAAGTTGAATCAGTGGAAGTGAGCTTGGCTGTCAATCCTAGAGGATCACTCTCGAGGGGAGTGAAAGAAAGCACCTTACAAGGAACATTGCATCCCATGTATTCCCAAAACCACAAAATTGATTCTCCTTGCTTGATGCCGCTACAATTATCCACCAATGCTGTATCAACGCCCTTATCAGCCTTATCTGACTCCAGGTACAAAGTCTCTTGACTCAAATCTACAAGAAACCTTTCGCTGGTGATCTTACTTTCCAGAATTCCAACACCTGGCATACCCTCCTTCAGGCCTATAGTGCGTCGCTGAATTAAAAAGCGATCAACGTGGCCTGTGTGAGCGACGTCTTCAAGTGGTTCCCATGAGTCCTTCTCCGGCCCACATCCAACCCAACGTACTTTGAATAGTGTCTTATAGTCAAAAATTTCTTGAATGTAAGTATCTTCTACGTCTTGGCCTCCATGTTTTGCAGATTCACCTTTAGACTTCACCGGCTTGCGTGAGCTGCAGGGTGAAAGTCTTTTATTTGGTGAGCTCGTTCTTTCTTTGTCATTTGTTTCGTTACGCACGACGCTCTTCTGATCCTTCTTGCCAGGAGAGGCATCCGACGTCTGGTTAGTTAAGTGACCATGAAAACAAAAGTCCATGTCGGTTTTTGGCTTCAAACGAGACGTGAGCCCCTTGCACCATTCTTCCCAGCCATTCAACTCGTTCTTTAATATCTCAGCCTCGTCTCTGAACAGCTTAATATTTTGCAGAGCCTCAATGGTTTTTGATTCTATATTTTTGGCCAGCACATGCACATTTTTCAATTGCTGAGTCAATGTTGCCTTTTCTCGGTTCAACCCCTCGATCTGTGATCCCATTTCCAAGATCTCAGCCGAATGCTGACTCTTCACCCAGTTGATCTCTTTTTCAATTTCACTAATTCGATGTAAAAGCTGTTCTTTGTCTTTCTCAAGTGCATCCACATTCTTCTTATGTTGGTTCTTAAGTTCATTTACCCAGGCTTCGTGGCGATCCTTCAAAGCCTCCGCTTCACCTGCTAGCTCCCGTTCAATGATTTCCCTGATCTGATCAAGAGCCGAAGGCGGAGACGAAGCGGAAGCCGACGCCATTTGTACAAGCACAAGACAAGCACAGATTAGGAATGAAGATGTACCGAGAAAAAATATTGTGAGACTCCAGGCGTCTATTCGCTCTTCGACTAGTGCGATTGGCGATACGCCCATCATCTTTTGACCAACAGACGAAAGGAGCTCGCTTCATTGGCATGATAATGATTTCAATCTTCGGGACGGAAAAAAAATGTTCCTACAAAGTTGTGTTTTACACATGAATCATCCATACCGTTGATTTCTTGAGTATTGAATCCTATCTGCATGTCTTCGAAAATGTTAATACGGTCCTGTTCTGATATTTGAATCTACACGATATTAATGAATGTAATGTACTGTGACGGAGTAAAGTGTAAACAATATTTCATTCCTTGTTAATTATAACCAGAACACTTACGCCAGTCCCATATCCTCCATGTCTTCTCTTACTCGAGCTTCTTCTCTTTGTCTTCTCATTTCCTCAGTGAGCTCTTCGTCCTCCACCTCGTCCACGAATCCAGCTTCGTGAGCCGCAGCAATTTCTTCCAATTCGTCTAAATCTGGCAGTGGATATCGTAATATTGCAGCCACTCCCGAAACCTGCTGCAATTGCTGCGCAATTGTATTGCGGTTACAGTCAAGATTGAGCACAAGATTCTTTGAGAAAACAAATGTATTACAGCAAGTAATCATACCTGCCCTGACACATGCATAGTACTAAAGACATATACCGTGCCTCCTTTTTCTCGAACAGATTCAACAAGCGACACGTACTTCTTTCGAGTAACAACATCCGAGCTGCGAAAAAGCTCGTCCGATATAAGTAACGAATCGATGGCCAGCTCTTCATTGGCTTTTTGTACGTGGAAGTATCCATAATATGCTTTGTCTGGGTTGGTGTCGAGTAGTCTCATAAATTTATTAAGAACTTCAATTTCTTTTGAAAGCTGGGATGAAAGAGAGTATTAATCACATAGCAACCAATACTTTCGATGAGGAGGAAGGATAGAAGTAGGATCCTTTCGCTCTAACGCACACAGGTCTTACCTTCGTCTCAGTAACTCTTGACAATATAGTTGGATCCGAAAATAATCCCTCAATCTCGTGTTTATGTCCTGAACTACAATGGCACATTACAAATTTGTTCTTATTTTCGAGCAAAACTTTGTCCTCTCTCCTTTGGCATTCAGCTAATAAATATTTGAAAAACTCGTCCTTTTGAAAGCCTGGCGATCCAACTGATCGCATCAGGTAGGAGGGAAAGTGTTGAGATAAGATTGAATATGTATGAAAATGAGGATAAAGCAAGATGACAGATTGGTTGACATTTCACGGAATCGTTTTTCAACAGAATCTACCCGAGCATGTCGCAAACGTCATCAGAGGCTTTGCCTCAACTCCATGTTAGCGAAAACCAGTCAGCTATCCTTACCTAAAACGCACTTGACCTTATCAAATGGAACATGCGCTAATATGGCGCGATATATAGCATCTGTAACAAACGAAAGGCCATTAACCAATCGACATTGGCACCAAAGGCGTCTTTCCCAAAATTCAAGTCTCACCATAAAATTTAACGATCGATTTCGCATGAGCAGACGACCCCGTCCGCTTTTTCGGAATATTCATCTCAATTCTCGCCTTCGTCACAGTCACTGACCCCGTAACAAGACAAAGATGAGCCAACCCCGAAGGACTCATGACTATACACGCCACCTCCGCCTCCTTCTCTGGATGACAAGCTTCTTCAATCCGATCCAAATAAATCTGATCCCAGCACAGCTTCTCAATGGAGAATTGTCGATCGAGCTCTAGCGTTAGAGTATGAAACGCCCCCATCTTGACATGCTCACTCTCCGCTCGATTCGGCCCGCTGATCCTCACTTGCAAGGTATCCCGATCGAATTCCACCTTGGTCACTTCGATGGTGAGGTTCATCCGAACCTTGTTGGAGGTGACGCTCCCCGTGGAGGACTCCTTGGATACCTTGCGTAACGTGGTGCAGCGGACGAGGTCGTGGGTTTGGAGGAGGTTGTAGGTGTGCCAGAGGTCTTCGGGGGTGTCGGGGAGGAGGGTTACGTAGCCGCTGCCATCTTTGGCGGATATTTGTTTTTTCAGGAGCTTCATGATGCGAGTACCTGTTTTGATCGCTGAAGGCTTCGATGTTCACGAGGAAGGTTTAAATGTGAGAGAATGGTGACAGATTGAAGACGTCGGGTGGTCCTATGGATTGGTGTGGTCTTTTTTGCAGACGGTTGTCTCGGAGTTATGCTTGTGTACCATAGCACTTTTGTGAGACTTTTGTGGTCCAGGCTGTCCAGCGGTCCGTCCCGTGACATCCTTTAAGACCCTTGATTAGCCCTTTATCCAGGGACTTTTTGTATACTTTTAGTTTCCGCGCTGTAGACATTTTTTTACATTTTACAGACCATTAGAAGGCCCTGATAGGGGGCATTCATTATTGTGTCCTTCCCGCGTTGTGAAGGTTGTGAAAAGAGGTGAAAAGTGAGGTGAAACGAAGTGCATGTCACGATAACAACAGATAACAACGCAATTATTTTGTCTGGTATTGTATGGTACTTGCTCCGGTCGACGTCCTGTCAACAAAAGAATGCAAGGCGTCGCCATGAACCAGCAACACGATGCGGAAGAATGCCATCTCCCTTCGTCAGCATCACTAGATTCCTTCTCCATCAGTCCAGACCAAGAAGAATGCTGCACAACAAGAAACGACAAAATCTTTGTCAGCGGGAGATCCAGTGATGTAGAAAAGAACACGGAAGAATCAACCGGGGGATATCACCATAGGCGCTATGCCATGAATCATTTCCTTTCAATACTGCGCAGAATACTCACGACGAATGCCGTTTCTGAACGATACATGTTAGCATTGTACCGTAGATTGTGTCGCTGTCAGTGGAATACAGGGAGTGGTCATCACGAGCCGTTAGGTGATGTGGACACGATCCAAACTTTTGAGCGGCAGCATGGTATTGACGAGGATGGGGGTGTGATCATGATCAAGTTGGTTAAGCTTTGGTTTTGTTCTATTGTTTTTATACTGGCATTTCATGAGGTAGTGCGAAAGACGGTGAGTGTTGTCTTGGAGTATTCTAATTTGCTCTGTACGATCTTATCAATTGTGAAACTTTTGTCCACACTTTTGTATTCAATAACTCGATGGTGTCAGGCGACAGAAATAGACCCAAATTATAGTATCGCAGATTTCTTTCTATACGATTTTCCATCGGTACTACAGGATCTTCTATTCTTCTTCATCGTTGGGCGACTGTATTCCCACCCATCAGGAGTCGACGTTCTCTATCCTTGGGGTGTATTCGTTTCACTCGGGGCAATTTATCCATCTTTGATTCAAGACTTTCAATTTTTGAGACATTCCCTATCTATGTACGATATGATGTGCAACTGGCCTGCGGTTTTATTCGCGTATGTTGCGATGCTGCTGATTTTAGCGGTTGGTTTAGGTGTCGCGCATGTTCTATCACACTATCGTCGTGGGATATTGGGATCTCGCATTATGGAGGTTTTAGTTCTCTTCTGTATTTTCTTCGTCCCGTTTATTACAGACAACAATTTTCATTTGCATCATTGGTACGGGATGTGGTTTGTGGGGATGATTGCCAATTCTCCAGAATGGTGGAGTAGGTGTCTACAAGCGTATTGTTTGGGGTCGTATATAAACGGGATTGCAGTTTACGGAAGAGATCCTATTTTGGGATGTAAGTTTGCTTTCTATAGGAGCACAAATGCAGAGTGTTCATTCATGGATTCTTACGTGAGTGACAATGCTGGCGAGAGCGGGAATCACACGGGACACTACAAGGATTTCGTGGCTCCAGACTGGAGGACTTGTGATGCTGGCGATCTTGTACCTTGAAAGATACAATGCTGCATGCAGCGGACAAGATAGGACAAGAACTATCTAATCGAAATAGAAAGAAAGAAATATCGCGAACATCTCACCAGATTATTACATGACTTAGCTGAGACTTAGCTGAATGCCTCATCTATCGCATTTGGAGTTCATTGAGCAATACAAATCTTTCCTAAAATTCTCTGCCGACATGGAGGCATACTTGCAATGCGGATGCCTTGGTGGGTTTGCGTTTACTTTGGATATTTTTGACGAACGAGAACATGGTACGTTAGAGAATACTCCAAGTTTGCTCGGTCGTTACACTCCATCTGAGGTGTAATAAATCTAATGTCCTACGTCCTTCGCAAAAACATGAAGTGCTTCACAAATGTGAAACTCGATATAGGATAAGTGCTGCAGAGAACTGATTTACTTTGTAGAGAACTGACTTATTTCCGCGTTATATTACCAATAGACAGGTAAATGCGACTTTCGCAATCGTTCTCGGACATGCATAATAATATCGCATCATTGTTCCAGACAGACAATTTCTATGTTATAATTAAGTCATTGAAACTCAGTAGTTGTCAAACATGAATGCTATGAATAACCGGGGTAAATTTTGTTTCATGTGACATTGTCAGCAATATATTTGTCACAAATTTGACAGTATGTGAATAACTTTGTTCTGTATGATAATCATGAAGACGACCAACTTACGAAAGCTCCCAAGTATTACTTCCCACGCACTAGCTGTTCATGAAGCTCACCATATCCTGCGATGTGTACAAAGCATGTAGCGACTCTCGTGTGATATTTCTTCTCGTCATCTGTCCTAACTGGGCATTCATAAGCTCGTGGTATATTCGGTTTCGAGATCCAACCTCGCATAATTCATATCACAAGTTGGCACTGCATGAATCATGGCGAATAACATCATTCGACCTCATGAAAACGATATTCTATTAGGTCGCGGGGGTCATAACTACCAACACAGTGGAAATGAACAGTTAAGGGAAATCGCTCGAAGTCGAGTGAACGATTACAGTCGAGCGACAAAGAAGGGAAAGGCGGCGATTTCAAGGTAAGATAATCATCGATGCAGATCATTTCCAAGCATACTCAGATGCGGTGATTAATAGACTCGAGCGGAATTCTTGTCGTCATCAAGAGAAATTCTTAAGCAGGTCGAAGGAATGGATCCACCGGGACGATTTCTTCGAAAGGATTCCGTCACCAACACATTTGTTGAGGTGCGCAAGAGTGAAGCTCGCGAGAAAGTGTGCCAAACGCTGCGCGATGCCGTAAGTGAGCGACGAGAAGTTGAGGGGCCTGCCGCAGCGAATGGAAGCGCGGGGATAGCCAATACTGAAGGTGAAGCAAACGATGAAGAAGATGAAGAAGGAGATATACCGCTGCCTCCACTACCATACAAGGAATGCCCCGAAAACCATCCAATGCGTCATGAACTCTTTGATTACAACTCCTTTCCATTTGAGATACTCCCTGTGGATAGCATCCTCTCTTCTGCTGAATCCTCTATCTCGGGTATAGCAACCTCTTCCCCACATAAAAATTCACCAAACACAATAAACGCACCAGCAACAGTGACTCCAACAAACCAGACGATCGAAACGTCTCCATCTTTCATTTTCTCTGGCTGTGAAATGGAGCACGATGCGTACAACTATTTGTCTCGAGTGGGTGTTAATGATGACTTTGATTTGTTTGATGGCGATCTATTAAGGTCTGCTATGCATGATGAAGTATTTGCTTCCCTCAGACTATGAGAATGGTTGATATCTGACGAGAATGGATCTTGTGTTACTCGATATGTTGCGTATTTTAATGTAGAGGCCCTCTCTCTGTTTCAATCTTTCATGTACTGCATAATTGATCTGATACGAATCGTAATCAATGTTAATCAATGGTATCACCCCTTCATGGTAGAAAGAGCCTAAAGGTTCTTACGGACGACAAGTCCATTTTCTATACGCATCTGACAGAAGACTCCCAATAAATACAGTTCCATGTCTACCGGGATGAAACCCATCATCACATAAGAAGTCGTTTATGCCTAGGGATGTTATTGTTTTCGGATGTATGACATCATTGCCCAAATGTTTTTCCAGTGGATGGTAGAATCTCAATCCTAATTGGTTGTAGCTGTCCTTTTTATCCATATCGTCTTTTGACATTATTTGATTGCTACAGGGAGACTGTTTGTCATCACTGGCACTGGAATGACCGTCACGTCGGTAATATCCCTTGCTGTCAATCATGTCTTGAACTTCCGGTATCGGAACCATGATGGTCTTTGTCCTACCGGACTCTAACCTCTCCTCTCGTTGAATCTCCTCCACCAGACCTTCTAAAGCGGATTGCATCCTCCTTCCTCTAACCCCTAATATCCAACCCATTGGCCACGATGGTAAAAATGGCAACTTGGAAAAATTTGGAAGACCCAGGACAAGTATCGGTGTCTGACGCAAACAAGCATGCTTCCTAATGGATGACAACAGAGAGGACACTTCGGAGGAGAATGATGATGGAGTGCACTGTGGAGAGAGAACATTGTTTACCCCGCACAGGAGAACAATTGCGTGGATGACTGATTCTTCGTCTATCGTGAGCGAGGATGGAGGCTCATCGTTACTTTGGGTTGAGTCATGGTAACACTCGAGGATCCTATCAAAAGTGGAATGCAACAAAGGGACCATCTCATCTTGAATTCCACGTGCAGTCAATCCAGATTTCCCAAAGGACCAATAGCGAACACGGTCATATACCTCGTCGAATTGTGGCGTGTTTGGACGGCGACTAGTGTTGTTCGAGCGACAAACGACCTTGGCAAAAGCTTTCGCCGTTTGACCACACAAAGCAGACGAGTGATCACGGTTTCCAATGCCCTCGACGGGAGAATCACCGATTAGAATTAGACGGAATTCGTTGGATTGGCGACTTATTTGCGTGTTGCGTTTGTGGCAAGCCGTTGCATTGTCATGGGATGTATCGTCCTTGAGACTGTTCTTTTCCTTTTCCGAGTCCTTTTGCGATTCAGCCCATGTATTTTCCTCATGGCTCGTAGCCACCAACCCCTCCTTTGGAAAATCAAACCCCGATAACGGGGGAGGAGGCAAACGAGGAGTTTTGCAAATGACGTAGAAACATTGCAGGACGAATAAAAGTGAAGATGCGATGGCCGCCCGCGGTAGAATCTTTCCAAGGGAAACGAGGAGGAATCGGATACGAGAGGAAGAGCTCTTTCCATGGTTTGTTTGGGTGATTTGTCGATAATATGTTGAACGTTTGTCTCTTTGTCTTGTTTGGTAAATGTTGAGATAGTTTGATGGGTTCGACATTGTATCGGTACGACGATTGATGGACTCGTGATGACGAAGACTTTCAGCCAGACAAAACTGAAATCAGTGCATGAATTGTATTGTTTCTTCTCGACAATTAATTCCTCATAGACAGCTGCAGTGCTCACTGCGTGCTCGTACGCATCCCACCTGAAGTGCGGACTCTAATGCTCTGCTACCACCGCCGCCTTCATTGTATGCTGCCCTGATCTACAACTGTCAGCTTAGTTGCTGTTGTGCAATGTTCGATTGGGGTTTTATCGCCCCCGCTGTTCATCGCTGATCATTACCACTCTCCGTCACTGAGCGAGCTGAGAATCTCGCGACTGTGAGAGGGCTGTGAGAAAGATTTGTGAACGCGTCATGGTATTGAGTGCATTGAGATCAATTGAGATCTATTGAGATAATTGAGATCTATTGAGATAATTGAGATCTATTGAGATAGAGTTGACCTGATAGACTCCTATATAAATAATACCACTGCAAGATTTTTTGCAGCGAAACAGATTGCGATTTGTAGAGACAGAGGAAGACGTACATTAAAATAAAGTGGCTTGTAGTACGAGTGTATGCCAAAATGGGCGGGAGCGCCTCGCGCGCTTCGCGCGCGCAGCGCTCCCGCGCCATTTTAGTTTGTGAAATCATTTTCTTGTTACACACTCTTTTGTGACACGATAACATTCCCTTCAAGTTTTAAAGAACCCTTGTTTAAAATTTTTCGTCTCTACGTCTTAAAATGATGTGTGACTAATGTTCCCTTAAAGTTTACAGAAACATTGTTGAAAATAATGTCAGACGTTACACACAAAGATATAATTTTAAAGGTAGGCATATATTAAAACACTAAGACTACCCATGTAAGTCCAAGCGAAAAATGAATTATTTACAGGTAAGTTAAGATCAACTTTTAGTTCTTTACCTGTTTAGGCAAAAAGCAAAAAAACTGTCTCACTGAAGAAGAAGGAGAAGGAGAAGGAGAAGGAGAAGAAGGAGAAGGAGAAGAAGGAGAAAACGGCTCAGTTTCCAACACAACTAAGATTTTGAAAAAATCTTGATAGACTTAGAGGCGAACACATAAATTTTTGATTACATACAGTTGCTGTAATTTAGATATTTTAAAGGGAACGTTCCGGTCTTCTTTTATGTTTCTTCATTATAAAATGACTAAATTCATTCACAAGAGTCACGAAGGGCCCGTTCCGCTGTTCTCATTTTTAAATGTGTACGATCAGGGGCAGGTATCAAGAGTTCTTTCTCTTGTACCATACACTTCTTTATGATTCGTATCTTGAATTTTTGGTCATCGGAAGTGCTCATAAATTTCGGACCTCGACAAGTCTCACATCCCAGATCTACAAGAAACACGATATTCCGCACGACTTTTTTGAGTAAGTGGTTTTCTTGTTATTCTCACCATGCTCATCGAAGTAAATGCACCCACTCACCTGTCAAACCTCTCTTCATTGCTTTTCTCGCACATGACGGCATCCCTCCTCTTGGTCTTAACTTTACGCTTTTTTTTCTCTGAATGCGAACTCTGATCATGGTTGCTTGTTGGCCCCCCTCCCCTACGGATTTTCATGCATTTGGAAACCTATGCAACTTCAACTCGTGATGGTATCTTGTCGTGCTTGTGACTAATGTGACGTGTCTTTGTTAATATGACTGTCTGAATAAGATCTTAGATAAAATAAAGTCTATTGAAAGTTGTCATATACAAGAAAAATAATCTTCTTTAGTGGTCTTACTGATAGAAATATACGGGAGTTATGTATTGTACAAGATTGTACAGTATGTGCAAGAAAGGTACTGTACGGTACACACGATACAAGTTCAGAATATTTTTTACCAGCGTACGGCAGCCCCTCGGCAGGGGTGTGAGCTGGGTGTGAGTTGGTGTGCGAGATCTGTGAGAGCAAAGAAAAACGAGAGAGAGAAGAAGAATAATAGCAACATTTGAATGGAATGTTACGCAACCTTTTTAAACTATATGTTACCGTACAAGTCGAGGTGTGGTTGCTTCCCATGACATCCTCAACCCTTCCCAAAAGCCACGAAAAGTATGCAAATCGTCGGAGGCAGGTTTCAGAAGGAGTTTGCTTGCGACTTAAGATGCTCCATATGCGTGGCATCAGAATCATAAACGCACCGTCACGGCCCTCCTTCCGCCACAGCACAAAGCACCACGACGTCTTCAGCAAATATGGGCGATGGAAGCTCATCCTTCCTCTCGTTATCAATGGCAGAGTTAGCTGCAATGGTTGTCTCGGGTGTTACCACAGCTTGAGCATCTACTCGAGCTTCCGCTGGAGTGTTCTCATTTTCCGAACCCCCAAATTTATCTTCTACAGTGCTATCAAGTATGGAAAATGAAAGGAAGAATCCTGCCCAAGTGGCGAAGTATTGATCACTCGGATAGGTTGCTGGACCATTGTCAAATGTCAACATTATTGCACACAAAGTATAAATGACTGCCATTATAAGTCCAGCAACAGCGTTGACCAAGCTTCTGATTTTAGCTTCGGAGTCTCCTGTAAAGGAGATATGGGACGTCACTTCGATCACAAGAAAACCAATTGATAGTCCCATGATGCCTTGGCATTATCGAATAAGTTACTACGAGAGAAATAAAGTTCGAGCAAATAAAGCGCATAAAAAATCAATCTCACCAGTGATAAATCCATACTTGTTTTTCATACAAGTCATGTCGTCTGTGCCACCTTGGATGCTACAAACTTGATTTTTAAACGTGATACTAGCACCTATCAAGACAGCACTAGCAATCATGAGCAAAAACCAATTCTTGATGAAACTACCCAGTTCATGAGTTCTGGAGGCGACCGTGCTCCGAGGTCTTGATCTTCTGCTTTCCCTTATTCTAGCCACTGCGTCTATCGAGATATTTAATGCACATATGCCAGCGCCCCAACTTGCGAAATACAAGTTAGCATTGGAAATTATCACCTGGTAATTTGGGCTGTTCGATCCCGACTTCGCAACGTAAGTCTGTGAAAGTCCTGCACTGGGGTCCAAAACCACATAAAGTGCAACAGTCCAGAGCCCCAAAATGGTGAACGAGACAATGCACTCTAGAAAATTTCCCACGATCATGTCAGTGATTTTATTATCCATAAGTTGAAAGATGGCTTCAAATGCCGCAAGGGTGATTGATATTGACGAGCATGTCACAAAGAATAAAGCACCCCAATCTTTGTCATGAGAAACAGTTTGGTATGCTACCAGGGCAACCGCAGCAAGGAGGCACAACAATCCCCAAGCTTTAAAACGTTGTGTACTCCTAATTGTTGATAATTCTGTGTTTGATTGCATGATCATTCTAGAATCTGCTTAATGGGCAATAGTGACAATTTTTGTGCACGTTGTGAAGTGCATGGTATCAAAAATGCGAACTCATACTTCGACCATCCATGAATAGATGATCGTGTACAGATGTTGTAATGAACTGATACATTACCATCCCTCATACAGAATTCCACTATTTCATGGTATGGTTCTTTCGTTCGGGTTTAATACGTGGGGCTGTGCGACTCGTTACGATTCATAAAATGCACCACTATAAGCTGATTCACCTTACGTTGTCATCATCTGTCATTCTAGCTCTAAGCGTTCTCGGTCATCCGAGCTCTCTACCTACTTCTACAAATAGGACTCTCATAAAACCCAGATTTTTGGGTGTTTTCCCGTGCTTCTCCTTTGCTAAGTTCATTGGGAAAGACACTTATAAATCATAGATTCAAGCAACATGTTCATAAGATGTGTATACCATACAGTCTGGCTGGTTGTTGGGTTGTGCCTATTTGCCATTAAAATCATCACACAACTAGCAACACAACATAGAAATAATAATGGTACAATTATTCTTGTGCTTTTTGCCCTATGATAATGGATGAAGTGAATCACATCATTTGGGTGCTACTACTTTTACACAACAAGTGCCATATAATCCAGATTTTCTGTGTTTAACCCTTGCTCAATTCATTGGGAGCCACACATACTGTTTCTCCTATATTCCAGCAGCATGCTCATAAGATGTGTATTTATCCTATAAAGTCTGGCTGGTTGTTGAGTTATGCCCATTTGCTATTAAAATCATCAAACGTCTCACGATACAACATTGAAATTATAATTGCACAATTATTCTTGTGTTTTTGCCCTATGAAAATGGATGAAGTTGTGAATTGCATCCATTTGGGTGTGGCATCTAAATGGTGTTGAATGGAGAAGACAAAGGCATGGGCATGCTTCTTGTTTTGCGATGACCAATCACTCAAATCCCGACACAAAATGACACCTTGTATTGTCCCAACAAATGTTAAAGTAGAGCATGTAATGGTTCTATCAAGTAATGGGACACCCCCAAGTGGTTATGCAAAACACTGCAACAATCCTATGATCACTCCAAGCTCAGATATACTACTGATAAGTTTAATTGTGAGCACTGCTAACACCACCAATTGTTTTGTGAATGTTACAAATACTATCTTAACAGGAGATGCAAATCACACCTTGGGAAAGTTTGCAATACTAGCTTTGCAGCTTCTAAAGCCTTTTGTGTGTGGCCTTTGCATCCGCTAGGGCAGGCATTACAGCCTCAGGAGTGGTACCTGGTCCGTCTCCTTTATAGCCTTTCTTCTTCTTCTCAGATTTACACAGTTGTGTGTACTCCTCCTTAGCAATCTCAGCGTCAGGTTTAGCTGTTTCAACAGCCCTCTCTGCTTTGGGGAAGCTTGTGTCAAGCCTCATTTGCTTGCACAGATGAATTGCTGAGTGCACATGCAGTAGAAACTGCTCGGGAGTCCCAGATGCCCATAGTGCCACCTTTAACTCATTCCCCGTGTTGGGAGGAGTCAACTTGAAGTAGGTGGTCTTTTTGCTCTTCTCAAGGGCATCCTGTACGAGATCTTGCTCGGGAATGTAGCGTACGGGGGAATTCTTTCCTCCAATGCCACGTTTGCACTCAATCCACTTGAGCCCTCTGGGAAATGCCTTCACAGAGGACATGGCTCGTAGCTTCTCTCCTAGACTAGTGCCTAAGAAAAGTTTCTTGTAGGAACTCCTTGGAGGGATAAGGAAGAAATTGTTTGCACGGTGGTGCGCGATGAATGTAGCACCCTGTGTGGTAGAAATTTGTTTTCTCGACCGTCTATGGGTTGTCGGGAGAGCCTTCTGGTGTGGTGGTGCGATGAGCTTACTGAGTTTGTCTGGAGTATTGTACGATAGTGACGTAAGCCGGAAGTAATCGAAAATTAGTTGTAGATAGATGGGTAGAAGAAGTGTATTCCAACTAATGGGAAATTATTTTTATGAGCTATTCAATTGGTTGAGAACGAGGACTGCAACTACCAGTCCTCATGCTTTTAACATGAAATTTTTATGGTAAATCGATTTGTGTCACAATTGACTATTTGTGAAGTTTTTACTGTGAGAACTTATCTGTAACATCAAGTATTTCTATGTGAAAAGACTTGTGGTGATGTGAAGTATTTTATTGGGAAGTACTTCTTGTGATGTGAAGTGTTTTTCTGTGAAAAGCAATTCATGTCTTCTTGTGACAACATGTTTTGTGAAGTGAAGTGTTTATACTTCCTTTGTTGTGGAAGTTTATTGATTTGGGCTAATTTGGATCCTGGTTTGGGTCTAAAGGCCCGAAGAGCTACCTTGGCTCATATCATAACGTAGCATAACATAGCATAACATAGCACAGCACAGCATGGCATAACACAGCACAGCACAACAGAGTAGAGCGGAGCAGAACAGAACAGAACAGAACAGCATAGATTATAATAGAACAGAAAAGAACAGAAATTTCACTTTTTTCTGCTCATCCTGGTGATGCAGAGGCAATGGGAGATTTTGTTACCCTTTCTCCAAATGTGCATGATTTTTGATGACCACACTCAACTTGCTCTTCAGAGAGTACACTCCTCTGCTGACCTTTGCAATTCTTTATTCATATGATGTACCAAAATGGAATCATGGCCAAGGACAAAAGACAAGGACATTTAGTCTTATGCAAATGCTTCCCTCTCTTCTTGTTGAAGACAAGAATGTCAAAGAGTTTCCAAGAGCAAGCATTCACACTTGATTGTTTCGCCTCACACAGACAGCAGCTATTTTCAATATTGTTGTATGAAGGATTTTAATGCTTGTAAGCTTTTCTGACTCTATTAAGCTCTCAAGATCCGGTTTCAACTTGTTGGGCTGTTACTTATGTAATTGTGAAGGGCCGAGTTGCTCACTTTTGCAAAACAACATATTGAGGACTCTGGCCAAGGGCTCCAGTCACCATTGAAGACTTTTACCTATGCTTCTGTCAAAACACCATATTTTTCACGGTATTCTTGATGCCAAGCACAAAAGTATGGTCTTTTTTCTCTGGCATAATGACCGAATATGGACTCTCCAAATGGAAGTTTTTTGAGGTTGGTCATGCTTTTTCCTGAGCATTTCTAAGCTGTGAGAAATCCACAATGGATGTCCATGGATTTTTTGTTCTTTCCCTCATTTGCGACAATCAACAATCAACCAAGGGATGATCATCAAGGGGAAGAGTGTCATACCTACCCATTTCCTATCGTATGCAGTATCCCAATACTATGTGCTATATTTTATGTGTTGTAGTATCTTGATTACTACCTACTTAAAATATTACACCACAACAAGTGATGCATGCTCCTAATTCAGTTCACAGACAAGATCCATCAGCCAAACTCTTGTAGCCATGATATTATTTAAATTCAATTGTGAAAACATTTCAATCACTTCAGAGTCTCATCTGACACTTCCCTTCTTTGTTGCCTGTGACCTGGGTAAGTTATGGCCCATCAAAAAAGTATATAAACTTGCGGAGAACCATGAGTATTTAGGTGAGGGAAATGCCAGATGCCAGCAGTTCATGTGTTTGAAATGACAATGTGGAACGCAACTTAAAGCTATTGAACCTACATTTGATCATCAAACCTTTTACCTTGTATTACTCACGATACATTTGAACTTTGGCCAGTCAGCAAAGTACATAAACTTGCAGAGAACCGCTGATGTTGAGGTATGGGAAATGGCTGCAAAAATGTGTATAAAATGATACTATGTGACAGAAAATAATGAATCTGCATATGACCATCAAAATTTTCACATTGTGTTACTCACAATACATTTTCAACTTTGGCCCATCAACAAAGTCAATAAACCTGCAGAGAACCATTGTTGTTGAGGTAAGGGGAATGGATACAGTTAATGTGTCTCAAATGGTATGGTATGGTGGGACACCCATCAAAGCTATTTAAATACATTTGCCTGTCCAAATTTTGACATTTTATTACTCTTAATCGACTTTGAACATTTGCCATAAACAGGGTTGATACACTTTTTAGAACATTTCATGTTTTGGTTAATAAAAATAATAGGTGCATTTAAGGTGTTTGAAAGTGTATCATGAGATCAAATTAAAGCTGTTGAATCTTCATTTGTCCAACCAAACCTTACCTCCTATTAATAAGAGAAAGGGGATCTCTGCCACAGAGCAGGAAGACAAATACCCTGATGGTAGGTGGACATCAAGGTCGTCCCAAGCCTTGTTTCTTGATACCACAGCTACACAGCTCTGTAAGTTCAAAATGGCAATGGGAAAGGTAGCCCAGTTATTTGGCAAGATTATAGAGTAATTGGGGTGAATGATGTGTTTTACAACAAGTGGTGGCTGTCAATTTATGAAAATGAGGAAGTGCAGCCCAGAAGCAGAAGAAAAACTCACAAGAAATTTTTGTTTGCAATTAGAATGGTTGAAGATGGGACATTGGATATGATGTTAGTTTGATTAATGGTAGATATGATAGGCATCATGTCGTTTGAATTGCTCATGGGAATGAAATAATTGCCGTCAAGGAGGATATCACATTATCTACCTTAGTTCTTATATTGTGATGAGATGGAGAGAGTATGAGTTGTGATTGTTGTGATTTAAATAGTAACTGGTTTGATAATTGGAACTAAGATGACAGCAATTGTGGTTCACAGTTTATCTGGATTATATGTGACATATGATCAACTAGATGTGATGTAATTCCACGCACCAAATTCAAACGTAGAAATCTTCCAAATTTGTATTCACGTGCATAGGAATTCAAAAGCATTAATTTACCTTCACCAACAAATTTAAAGTCATTTTAAAACTTAGGAAATAGAGTGTTGAACCAAATTTTGGCTCTTCTCATTCCATGTGGAAGGTTGATACTACAAACGTACCCTCAACTAAGGCAGTCAGTGATTTTTGCCTTATGGGATCCACTGAATTGTAATCCATTAAGCCAATTGGCTTTTTTGGTGTGATTGCTTGTGTTTGGTGCTAAAGGTTTGACACCACTGTTTCATTGCCATAATTGTAATCTTTTGTACCTCCAATAGAATACCCCCATCATAGTATGTACATTGAGATGGTTTTATTGGCTTTGTTACAACACAATAATAGTATGGTATGTAGGTGGTAAAAAAGAAAAGAGACTGCAATATCTTGAAAACTGACATTTCAAGATTGACCATTGATTTCATTTGAGGTTACAGATATTTGATATTTGAGAGTGGACTGGTGCAGTCTATTGCAAGAAGGGCACACTTAATTGATGCAGAAAATTAGATCAGCGATCAGCCCTAGGTTATAAATTCCAGTTTTGGTATCTAATAAAAAACAGTAATGAGTAGCAAACTGGAATTCCTGCAGAAATTATAGTAGGTTCCTGTAATATTACAGTAAATTTTGTCAAAATGATCCTTATTTTGTGCCATCATGGCATCACACTCCTCAAGTATTGTACAAAGAAGTAAAGTAATTGTTTCACAGTAATCTTGTTACCACAGTAATCAAATTACTGTCAAAATTACCATATATTCCGGAGTAATGCAAAATCCCGCTGGAATTTGCATCCTAGGGACAATCAGAGCAAGACATGACACCAAACACAAGGTTATCTCTTTTGATGCATCAACCAGTCATTGTTTGTCCAAAATGAACTGAGATGAGAAGATATAGTTCATAGTTTGTCCCTAAATTTGGACGACCTGAACTCCAGGTGCTGTTGAGAAATTGGTAATCACACTGTCAACAATCAGCATTCGTCCGTCATGAATCAAAATAGAAATCACAGGTTGTCTTTCATGGGCATATAGGCATGGGAACACACAGAAAAAATCATAAATGTTAAGGTAGGGATGAAAAGCAAGGGGCTTTGCAAATAGAATTTACATAAGATACTAAAAAATTGTTGTTAGTTCACACATAAGATGAATTTTAAAGCTGAAATCCTTGTGTTCAGTAAATAATGGAGTGCACCTATCAGAATGTTTCTATGAGGCCTACATAAATCATTATTCTACTCATTGATACCACCACCAAACTTACAATTTGAAGAATCATACACCGATTAATCTTTTATCACATTTCAGGTATTACAGTCCCAAGTTCCACTCTCCCACTACCGTATAAACCGGATTATAAGTACAACAAATGTCAAAAGATACATTTGGATTGTACTTATAATACATCCGAAGTTAGCGGTTTTAACAAGGTGACAATTTGTCGGTATCCTGTCAATTGATTCTAATTACTTTTTTGTAGAGTATGGTACCTTCTTCCCGCCAGTTCTGATCCCCTAATTGGGGCTTACGGCCTTCAATAGTTGCCATTCCACACTCACCACCCACTTTTTTATTGCGCCATCCACATCCATTAACTCAACCACCCCAACTAACTTTGTCAAGTTTAAATTGCCCGCGCTCTTCTCTCTTTCTATAGCACTGTCTTGATTTCAAGAAATGGCCGAAGAATGCAGCAATGAATTGCGCCTCTTGTCAGATGCTACCACCCATGCTTATTTTCAAAGGCGCAACGAACGGACGCATCGCAAACCACGAATTTGATACGTACCCTGATCGTGGTCACTATGGCTGCCAGAAAAAGGCGTGGATGGACGAGGAAATGATGCACAAGAGGATTGACCTTGTCTTAGTTCCGTGGAAGGGAACCACCATGCCCGGAGTTGTTCCTCTTCTCATTCTAGATGCGTACTGCGTCCACATGATGGGAACTGTGGTGAATCGCATCCAATCCCTGGGGATCGAGGTGATTCACATACCCCCGGGATGCACATATTTGTGCCAGCCGGTTGACCTAGGGATCAACAAGATCATCAAATGCGGGATGCATGAAAAATGGGAGGATTAGATGTTAGAGGGAGAGGGGATTGTCAATGGAGTGGCCAAGGAGCCAACGCGGAACTTAGTTGCTGAATGGCTTGTTAGTGTTTACACTAACATTTCAGGACAAAGGGTAAGAAACGCATGGATGAAAAAAGGGTATGAATTGTTTTAAAGCAATTAACCATTAATGAGTAATAATATATGTTTTGTCAACCAATTAAGTTTTATTTTAATTACTATCATCAATTGAATTGAAAACAACTCGCGCGTACGCATAGCCACCATTGTTGTGACACTGACAACGCATGGAGCGGTTCACATCATTGCATTTAAACACTTTGATGATGTGTACCGTGCTCCCATCCAGCCATCATCCATTCTCCCCTGCCGCGTATTCACGTGCAACAAAACAAATGCGACATCCGTCCGAGCCATCATCGTTTATGGTGTAACATGAAAGCTCAAATGGCACCATCATCCGCAAACGGAGTAGCACGCCGACCCTGTAGTCTTGTCGATTCAAGACCAACGAGTTTCCATACCCAAATGGGTGCAATTCACAACTGCGACCATTGTCGCAGGGCAAAAAGCGGACGAGAACAATTCGAACCATTGTTATTAAAAAAGTACAGTTGTGTTATGGTGGTGTGGTGAGTTTTCCTGCAAATCGGCATAACTCAACAACCAGCCAGAGTTATGGGGAGCCAAACATGTCGGCGTATTGCTGGCATCAAGGAGAAACTAACTGGTGTGGTGTCCATTGTTTTAGCATGGGAAAAACACTGGAAAAACACAAATGGCAATGGATTTAGCCTGTTGGGACTTAAAATCTGGTGGCACTTATAATCCTGGTTATACGGTAGGTAATAACAGGTAATAACCCTACCATGGTTGAACCTCGTCAGTTGAAGATTGAAGTAGTTTTTCCACCTACCGACAGCCTACTGACAGCCTACCGACAGCTACCGACCATGAAACAAGGTCGCTTCCGCTGCAGCTATGAAGAAGGCAGTGCGCTCCGCTCTACATCACACATCCAATGACCATGTGCTAGCCTGTCGAAACTATGCCACATCCTCTCATGCGTCGTCGTAAGCTCTTCGAAGAGAAGACGGTTTCCTCTCAAGAGCAATCATCAAACTTGGACGCACCAATCGCATCCGAATGCCCCAACAAGCCGACACGGCAACGGCGTCAATGCTTGTTCCTCCTGCTCGCGTTCGTGCTATTCTTTGTCCACCGATGGACGCAACGAAACGAACCGTCCCTCGTCGCGCAGCCCATCATCAATGCAGACACACTCGACAACCCGCCACGTGAAATTCCCGCCGTGTACACCACCAACACAACCAGTCCATGCACGTTGACCGTCGTCATCGCCGAACCCTCCCTGCCCCTCCTTCCCCCCAGCGACATGGCCTACGCCTCATCCTTGGAGAGTACCGCCGAATTCGCCCCTCCCGGCTCCTGTCTCATCATCCAAACGAGCGGATGCCGCTTGCATGACTACATTCACAAACACAACGTTCATCCCGCTACAGTCCTACACACAAAGAAGTACGGCCCCACCCACCAAGCATCGACCACCCACAAAATCGACTACACCACCTGGACGACGCGTCAACTAGTCTCGGAAAGCATCCGTCACCGCTCGGGTCCGTACCTCACCCAATGGATCGACACCGGACGCGTTCGTCTCACCCTACTCAATCACACGCGGTACAATTTGTCCTCGTGCGACGCCTACAATGCCAATGCGTTGTGGATGAGTTCTCGGTATTATGTGGAGGAATTTATCGAGGTGGATTCGGATTGGGTGTTGTTTGTACAGCGGGATTCGTTTTTTTGTCGTGGATGGGGGAGGTGGGAGGAGTGGAGACGATATGCGTTTGTGGGGGGACCGTGGACGAGGGGATGGGGGAGGTTGGGGATAGGGACGGTGAGGAAGTTTTGGCAGGGGCGGGAGGGGTTTTGGATTGGAGAGGAAGAGGATGGGGGTGATGAGAAGGGGGGGTTACGGAAAGAGAATGGAAATGTTGGGAGGTACAATAGGGATGATTGGAAGGAATATTGGCAGAGTGAACATGGGATGACTTGCTCGATGGAGCGCAATCTGAGGAATTGTACGGTATTGCACCATCCTCGTCAATTTCCCACGGATTATCCCTCGGACGAAACATACTTCAACAAACGCATCTCCGGCATGGTTGGGAACGGAGGCCTTTCTCTACGAAGTCGTACATGGATGCTACGTGCCATACACGTTTGTCCTTATCCAAAATACGCTCAACTACCCGCCGATATAACCAACAGGGCAATATGCTTGGCCCACGACGGCATGAGACTTCAAGAAGATGTCTACTTCTCTGCCATTTTGGGTGCCATTGGTGCTCCACTCCCCACTCCGTTGGAGGCTCAATTGTTTTGTCAGGATGAACCATGGAGTGATGGATTAATACCCAACATGGCGACATGGAACGAAACGTTGAATCGTTTGTTTGGAAAGGAACATGTCGATAACGACTACTATTTGGGACACGACCAATCCAAAAAAGCATTTGTGTCAGTGGCATATCATAAATGCTGGGAACCGGCAAATTGTCCTCCGAAAGAGACTTGTAAGTATTCTACCGTAGATGAAGAGAGGTTTGGCGCAAGATTTTTATGGTGGTTGTGGAGTGTTCTTGTAAGAGTGTGGCTTTGGGTGGAGGATGTGTTTTTGTTTCGTTAAAGTTGAAAAGAATTTGAAACGAGAAACAATCTCATTGGTGTCACCCTTTTCAAAAACGAATATTGATCAAGTTTGGCAACTCAAAATGGCTGTCCAAGCCTAATCACCACTGCTCCAGAAATTCACAGGCAGTCTGCCCATCAGAGCAGATAAACTGTCGTATGATATTGATCTCTTGTCCTGAAACTATTTCACAGTGGGAGGACTCTGTCATTGGGTCATTTCAGATATTATTTCCCCCCATCAGTTCTAGTCTTCACTTTCAGCAAATGACGTAACATAATCTCGAAATTCTACAGTGGCATTATCAATAGTTTTGCTTAGAACTATAGTTACTAACAAATAATCTGCATTAATACCAAACATGAATGACTTTGACTTCTTCATTTCATTCCAAGAAAATCATTGGATAGTCACTGGTAATACCCGTTTTTTTTTCAGGCTCACTGGGTATTATGAAAGTTGGCTCTTCATTAGTCTTATGATATTCACAATGCTTCCTGGTCAGCATCTAATCTTTTTTTGCCAAGCACTTCATTAGCAATACAGTCTGTCATTTGCTTTTTGAAGTGAATCCATGTACCTTATTCTTGAGATATTTGTTAATTTCTGTATATCAATAATACCCAGATAACATATCAAAACTGTGTTTAGCCATAGGTAAAAAAACTGGTACCTATAAGTACAAGACACTTGTGATACATAAAACATTCAGTTCAAAAGTACTTCAAGCTAATATTGAGAAGGGCTGCCTACAATCTATGATTTGCAGTCTTGTAAAATGTTGTTGAGACATTAATATTACTTATGAAAAGGATCAACTAATTGTCATCATTTTGGCACTCCAAGGTTGTAACTCATTCATTTGATGATCTCCATTTCACCCAGATCTCTCATTTGAGCATCATTGGCTAGGTTATAAATTTCGGAGGAATTCCGGAGGAATTCCGCGTTACTCTGGAATATTTGGTAAGTTAGACATTAACTTGATTACTGTCGTGCCAAGAGTACGGTGAAAGAATTACTTAAGTACTTTGTACAATACTTAACGAGTGTGACACTGCGACATCACAAAATGACCTTCATTTTGACAAATTTTACAGTAATATTAGCGGAACCTACATTTATTAATGCAGGAATTCCGGTTTGTTACTCGTTACTGTGTTTTCAAGACAGTAACCAAAATCGGAATTTACAACCTAGATCATTGTTTTGACATCTTGTCTATTTCAATTGCAACAGAATCTGTTGCAGATGAAAGTGCTATGTAAATATGTAGGAAACAACCCTTCCAATCAACAGCACAAAGAAAATTTTCTAAACTTCATTTCACTTTTTCAATTTGATGATGATGGAAAGTTCATCATCATAGACTCTAACGACAATCATCAAGAGCACGGGGGCTAGGAAAGTTCAAATACAAAGATTTTGAATATAACAATTAATATGGGATCCTCATTGAGGACTAACCCAAGTATTTCAAAGTTCAAATGCACCAAAACGTGTATGTCACATTAAAATGGTCTTCAAATTTTGATCATTCTTCAGAGCAGTAATGTGAAGCACATCACCAATGCCCATCTACCATCAAACTTCTTGCAAACTGGATGCATTCTCAACTCTCATCAGAAATTACATACTCAAGCTTCATTAAGATAATCTTTGTACACTGGTTAGTAAACATCATTCATTATCAACACCTTCAATAATTAACAACTCTGCATGAACCAGCTCTTGCCTCTTCGACAGCATTAGTTGTATGATTTTTGCACTTTTGTCCTTGAGAGACAGTGAGTAAAACTCCATCACAATATTTCTTGCATTTCTATTTTGCCATTGCCTATTCACTTCTTTGATGGAAGAACCAAACTATTTTGTCGCATTTCTTCACAAAAATACTTTAATTGAATTTCTTCTCGCATTCGAAAAAGCAAGTTGGGATCAATTTCTCCTAATAAACAACTGAAGTATTTCATTTGGAATGATTTGGATGAACTTCAAATCACAATTGTTCTATCTGTTGACTGATTGGATCACCTGTTTCATGCCTATTCACAAGTTAAAGGTAAATCCATATTCATCTAATGTAACCCAATTCTAGTTCTAGTAGCTTGAGTACTCTGAAACACATAAGAATATTTTGACCCCTGGCCCTTGGGGGACATACTTAATGCAACTCAAGTGTTTTTGAGCATGACCACACCTGAAGATACCATGCAAATATTTTATGCTTGAAATAGAAATTTAAAACGAATGAAGACAAGTTGTGGTCCTTTGTTGCACTACTCTAGTGAGACTTCATTTGTGGTGGAAAATAATACTAATTTGTCCTCAGTATATCTGTCTGTGGTCTAGCCAGCCCAAAAGTCTTAATTGTTAGTTTTGCTGAATTCCCAGGCATATCAAGATTTTCAAATTCTTAGTTAAATTGAAAATTGAGCCTGATTTTCTTGTTCTTTGCCCTCTCATTGCCATTTGACCTTGTCATTGTCCTTCCCCTTCTTCTTCCTCCTCTTCAAGGTTGCAAATTACTGTTTTTGTTACTGTCACCAAAATCCCCAAAATATTACTGTCACAGTAATCAGGGTAATTCCCCAAGAATTACTGTATATTCCCCAGTAATTTTGCAGGTGGAGTCTCATTGATTACCCTAACCCCATCCCTAAATTGATTTTAGTTAGACACTAATTTCACTGCGACAAGAACTGCCTTCCCTCAAAAAAGGCAATATTACCCAGTAATCCTAAATTACTGGGGAATTACTGGGTAATTTGCAACCTAGTTCCTATTCTTGTTCTTCTTTTTCTTCTGCTTCAATTAGATACTGTTTTTCCTTTTGAGCTACTTATTCAATTATAAACCTTGTGTATTCTCTTTTGTATGAGAAACAGCTAGAATCAAGAAATTTTTAGTATGTGGTGACATGGTATGATTTTTCTCCTATTTGCCTCCTGAAAAAGCCTTGCAGCAGCAGCTGCTAGGAATCATGTATCTATCAATCTGATGAGAAAGAGGTTCAGAACTAAAGTTGATGTCTTTTGACTTACTTTTGCATTTGCTGCACCAATATTTTTCAATATCTTAGTTGTATTGAAAAGTGAGCTGCTTTTCTTCCTCTCCTCCTCCTCCTCCTCCTTCTCCTCCCCCCAATGATTAAATTGAACAGTTGTGAATATTATTGAACTGACTTGAATATATTCAAAATTATTCCAGAAGACCTCAGCGTCATTTCAATATTGCTGCCAAGAAGAGGTTGGTGGCAAACTAAATAATGTAGATTTATAGGTTTTAAAATGAAATTTTGTTGCAGTACTTGCCAATTTGCCGTTCATGCATCCCTTGCCAAGAAGGTATAAAATAAAAATTTGAGAGCAGACTTTTGTGTAGGTTTATTGGTACTAAGTTATTCTACCAAAATATGATTCCATTCAAGCACCCTTCCAAAAAGACTTCCCTCATTTCTTAATTTACTGGTTCTTCAGCTTTATTTGCTCAACACATACATCGCATCATGCCAATGTGTATAGTTTACTTTCCTCTGTAGTTGTCATCAGTAGGGTAACCGTTGGGTGTTGGGTACATACATGCTACCTATTTTTTATTATAAATACTTTATGCTTCCTCTGTTTCAACTAAAGAGGCTCAGGCAATAAAAAGTTTAACATGTTATACAGAGACCTCAGGGTGCAGGTCAGGAGGATTTTCCTCTTCTTTGCCGTCAGCAAAAAATCTTGCCTTTCTGGTAGTAATGTTGTCGGGATAGATTTTAGTAAAAAATACTTCCTCTGTTTCTAACAACAAATATTTAACGATACTTCGTTTGTGTCACCCCGGACAAAAAATCTTGTGACTCTCTTTGACATCGCATCATAATGGGTCGGTTGTCTTGGGTTGTCATAGTTGTCATAGATTGTGTTGTCATCGAAGTTGTCATCCAAGTTGTCGCATTGATTGGGTACCGTACATACATATCATGGTTCCGTGCAGTTCCATGCTAGATGATACGCCTGATTCCAAGAGGTTTCAGATAAGATACACAGTATTGTACCAGCCCAATACCATCTTTACTGCGTGCTGGCAGCGTTCTCATCCGGAGGGCCGTGTTATGGTGATGAAAGACCCTCATAAACACATAGTGAACTAATTACGAATTGAATAGAACTCCACCATCAAACATAATGAATCGACCTCGTTCCTTACTATTTCTGTTTTCAGTGGCACATTGCTTTATCCATGTCACTGCTAGCGGTTAGTTTTCACTGTTCTTATTTCGCGTCGCTTAGATACATTTATAGAGCATTTATAGTGCTATAATTTTATTGCATTTTCAAACAGGCGACACGGAGCCTATCTCGTTGGTGAGTAGTTCAGGTTTCGGTTCTTTATCACTGATCATGCGACAGCATAAACGTCGTTGTCCGTTCGAAAACGCACATTACTGACTAAATTAACTGGAAATCAGGATGACATCGAGAGCCCAAAGGCAGCCCGACTGATGAAAAACAAAGAAGACATCGATGTGCAGTCCAATTATCACGAAATTGATATCAAGGGCACTGGTGACATCGGAGACGATCTGTCTGGCCGCATAGTCAGGAATCGTGGTCCGATCACAGCCAAGGTTGTGGCGTCAGGTCAGCACGGACGTTACTGTGAAAGCCAGGATGATGCCAGTTGTCTTGTAGATTTCAGTTTGGTTGCTTGGAAATTTGCTGGAGACTCGGGATCTGTTCACGTGAGTCTTAGCTAATCCGTTTGCATTGCAGGTATCAACGAAGATGCTGAGACCTCTATCCATTGCACGCAGGGGACAATCGAAGAAAAATTTCCAGACGGCGATATGTTGAAAGTCGACGTGGATTGCATGGTTAGGACGGGAAAGGATGCTATTGTTGGGGGGGTCGTCAAACAGATCCCTAAACATTTCGACGCCATGAATCTCAACCAACGTGCTTATGTAAAGGTGACAGAGAACTCTGAGGTCAACGATGCCACGGATTTTATTTCAAACGTAGTTATTGGGTCGAAAAAAGGACAGGATCTTGATTCGGGGTGTAACTCTATTAGTGGTGATGAGTTCCAGTTGGGAGATGAATTCAATTGTATGTCACCTCATGTGAGCGTTTGCTCGAAGCACAGCGGTTGGGATGATTGTCTTGAAAGGGCAAAGACGGAGTAGCTAACTTGATCAAACAGCATTCCAAGAGCCATTTAGGTAGCCTAACATTATTAGTGTTGGCCAAGAATCGTTGCGTTATACGAGACAAAGAAACACTACATACCTCGAGCACTATTCGCTCTTCATTGAGGACACACCGTTCCTCCCCGATTTTTCCTTGCCCGCCATTTTCTTCAATGTGCTTGCGGTCTTCAATACAGCTCGTAATCGGGCGATGGATTCTTGACGCTTGCTATCGGATGTGGCCCATGGCCTTAGTTTAGCTGCCCGTGTCTCTGATCCCGTCATTTTTTCCTTCAGCGATTCTAAGTTTTCCTCGAATAAGTCGATTGCAACTGACCACTCATCTCGTTTGGATAGAGGTTGTATGAACCAAAGTAAATTCTTAACTACGAGATATAAGTAAATGCTTGCAAGGAGAAGCTCAAAATAAAGGAGTAATCGTTCATTAATGACATCACGCAACATGAAGAATATCAGATTCTCGATATTTGAAGCGAATAGGAGCGCGAAGTTGCCCAGATGCCTGTGTCGCACGAGCATAGGAAAGAATGAAGATAAGTGAGAGTAAGACATGGTTGTTCAAGTGACAGTGAAAGCCTACCATTTATCAACTCTTGTCACCACGGAAACTTTAGGAAGAGCATCAGCCATTGGTCCGTAAAGGCTGACCATGGCCAAAAATATTGTTCCGCTAATGCTGAACCGATCACTGAGTTCGCCTCTGTCAGTGAGAAAACTCATTACCTCGAGCACCATCAACAATTCTGAAACAAAGCCAACCCTAAGTAGATAAGAGTACGGGTCACGCCTTACCCTGATTATTAAGTGTGCTTCCGAAAAAGCACCTTCGGTATTATCGTAACGCTATGGAAAATGTGTGGTGCAATAGGACTGAGAATTAGGATTCCCGTGTCAACGAGTCCATAAGCTCGCAATTACACACCTGCATACTGTTGACATCCTTCTCCACAGTCTTTCATCAGTGCAAATTACAGACAATGCCCAGACCGCAGAGTAATGATTGGAAATCTTTTATCACGTTCAAGAAATAGTAAAAACAGCTTCATGTTTCTTACCTCCACGCGCACCTGGATAATCTCGAATTCACTTTGTCCAAGCCCCCCGATGGCATTCACGTCCACGCCTTGCTTCAGCATCGATTTAGATCTCGTCTTCCTGAGCGAAGCATTCTTGCCAAAATTTACTAGTCTGTCGCTCCATACAAATGAGAGTTGCTCCGCGCTCCATTTGTTAGAACTGAATTTAATTACCAAGTCTGTCTCGTCAAAAGGGAAATTGGCATAGGTGAATTCGCAACGACACTCAGGTTGATATAATACCTTTCTCGAAATGACAGGTCTTCCTTGCAGCATTTGAACCGAGTGCATCTTCGATGCAGCTTCGATAGGATCTCCGTCGGCAATCGCATTGACCAGCACAACTTCGGGGTTCCACGTAGTAGAAAGAGGATCCTCTATATATTGCCGTCTTGGAATATATTTCCCAGTTTTGTAGTAATCCATATGGCTGCCGGAAGATGCTCGGTTTAAATCTAAGCTACTTTCACCGTCCATGAAGCTTTCTGCGCGAGAAGTTTTTCTCAGATTACGTTTCGCCTTTGTTTCTGGCTCAATCGTCCCATCATCTACCCAATCTGCGACAACGAGTTTGTTAGTTGCACTAGACAGAAAATCCGTGGAAGCCTCCCATCTTTAGACAATGTCGAGCCAAGTCACTAAACCTACCTAAATTCAGTATTAGCTTCAACTTAAACGTCTGTGCACTCGTATCAACATTCAGTAAGTCAACAATGAACGAATCGAGCAGAACCACTTTAGGGCCGAGGAGAAACGTGTCGTGGCCGGCCATGTCGGTTCCAACTGGGGGAGCAGTAATGTCGTACGCTTCCGGGAAGTTTCCGACATCATACGCCATGCTACTGTTGAGATCTTTTACCACGAAAAAGGACCTCCGGTCTGCCATAGTGGAATATTCTGTGGTAACCCTTGCTTGTTAGCTTTTATGCGCACAATCGCACAGTGTAAATTATGTGTCATGATGTTCGATCTATGTTCGATGTTCGTTGTTCGTACCATAACAGAGTAACTCCAACAATTACAAGCAGCCGCTGCAAGATTTTTTAGCAGCAGTAAGAGCCTGCAAACCCGAAGAAGTCTTGTTTCGCTAAATCAAGATAACAGTGGAAGCCACATAGAACTTTGCTCGCATGGTGCATATGTCTGAAAGCCCTTTAGTCCGATCTTGGGTGTGAGATAGATACTTAACATCAGTAGTACAAACGAATTTTATAAGCGTAGTCATGTCCATCTCATGTTCAACAAAATATGACAAACATGTGTCCTGAGTGTATGGTACTTACGTGTTTGAAGTCAACTAACGAGGTGTATGTAATAAGTCGTGCTCACACAAATTCACTTGTGGATATTGCGAGAAATTAGGTGCCATTTTTTTATTTTCATCGAAGTTGATACATGTAAGTTTCTACTTGGAGAACAATGACTCTAAAAAAGCGCTAACTGTGTGTTGTTGTGAGTTCAACTCACAAGGCGTGACACATGGCCTTCAACATGTAGTCATATAAATAGACCCAGACAATTCACTGAGGCCTTGCTCCCAGCTGACACGGGTATACTCTGCTTCATCTAGCAGAGTGAGCATGTTGCCTAGATGCACAGGCATAAAAAACACCACGAATGCTTCTACACGCAAGAGGCACAATTAAGCTGTGAGCAGATACCGCATGCAAAACATAGATAAGCTTTTGAGGCTAGAGAACCCATTTTACAATCACAGGACATGATTATGTGCTGTCTTAGCGTTCGAACTCACACTCATTCTTTTGCACTCAAAACAAGTTTTTGCAAAACAAGATTTGAATCTTATTGTTGATCTCATTTCAACCAAGTAAGTGGGAACCAAATATGTATTTAAATTGTGAGCACCCGCATGTGTGCAAAAGAAGTTGTGAAAAAAGTTGTGTGATGGGGCCGATCACCAAAAATAGTTTTGAGCTCACAACTATTACATTTGTGTGAGACGTCTCCCAGTCATTGGAAAAGATTGTGTGAAAAAAGAGTTGGTTCCGAAATCACAAAAATTTGTGTAGGACATGGGGAAATGTGTGAAAAAGGAGTTGTGTAGAGTGCAAAGACAGCAACTCAAATGACTATCGTATTTCTTGGATGGCAAGGTTTGCGCATCATAAGGTCAAGACTCCAACAGTTACAAAAAATGTCATTTTCAGGCACTTAACTCATGCTTAAGAGCCACTTGTCATAACAAAGTGATAGCTTATTCCTCTCCATCACGGCAATATGTATTGCTCCACGTAACTAACTCACCACAAATGATATGCACTAACACTGACATGAAAAAACTGATTCCTCTACAGTACAATTCCCGGTACAAATTTCGACTTGTCATTTAAGAAATATGGTAGAGATATAAACGTTGCCCTCTAGTAGGTATTACATATATAGAAAAAGAATACTAGGGTCTAGACTACTACTCCTTAGCTAGTTCTGAGACTATTTTTTAGGCCTAAAACCAGTACTCCTGACCCCATAAAGGGAAGAGACACATTAAAATGACCGAGCGATCCCCTTGAAGTTCTCGTCCCACAAGTTAACTAAAGCTTTCATGTCATTTTCGTTGATTATGTCAAGGTGGCAGCTAGAATTGCGACAGGTTCCAAGACAGGCATAGGTTTTTATGTGGAATGACTAGTTTTAGGGCGAGGTCAAGAACCTATCCCAACAGTTTTGCAAGAATAGAAATATTGCCCAAGTTTGTTCTTAGGATGAGGAGGAGTTGCATTCAATCAGTCTTTTTTGAATCTGCAATAGCCCGGATAATATCGAGAGCACGCAACTTATTAATTGACCAGACTGGTTGTGGAGCAGCCCCCAGAACATTGGAGAGGTCGCGGAACAGCCCGTTCACGAATGTGGTCTCAATCAGCCTCATGATCGCTTTCTCTATGAAATCGATCGTGATTGTGTTTTTATGTGGAATGAATTTCTTCTAAAAAATTGACACGTTGTTCAAGTTACCATATTACCATTCTTGTAAAAATTGACATTTTGCTCTTTCAACCTATTCACAAGATATAATTTTAAAGGTAGGCAATTACTTAGGACAATATAACTACCCATGTAAGTCCAAGCGAAAAATGAATTATTTACAGGTAAGTTCACATCAACTTGTTGGTCAGTACCTGTTTTGGCAAAAAGCAAAAAAACTGTCTCGCTGAAGAAGAAAAAGGAGAAGAAGAAGAAGAAGAAGAAGAAGAAGAAGGAGAAGGAGAAGAAGGAGAAAACGGCTCAGTTTCCAACACAACTAAGATTTTGAAAAATCTTGATAACTTGATTTCTCGATTTGGCGACAAAGAATTAAATATTCCTCTTAATTGGGTGGGAGCACTCGCGAGCGCGGCACAAGCAAAGCACGCAAGGCGGTCGCCCATTTGCAACTGCGATTTAATTAAGCCGCGCGCGAAGTGCTCGCGCCCATTTGCAACTGAGATTTTATTAGCATAGACAAGCCACTTTATTTTCTACAAATCACATTCTGTCTAGCTCGCTACAAAAAATCTTGCAGGGGGTGCTGGTAATTTTTGGAAAAAGTGTTCTGTCCGGACAGGCTGTTATTTTTCCAAGTTACGATCTACTCTGACTTTCAAGGCAACTCTCCCTGATAGCAACAAATTTTGGAACATCACACCAAACTCTGCAACATCAAGCCAGAATTTTTACCAATCATAGGCCAAAATCTCAACATCGTTCACCAAAAAGGGGTGTTTGGAATGGATTTTAGCAAAATATTTTTCGGGACAAATCTAAGGCCCAACCTTACAGTTACTCATACCCATACCAATACCCGAAGTTCAGCTTATTTTCTAGAATCCGGTATCTGTGTGCGTTTTCATGTTTTCCTTCCTTACAGTTCACGCACACATTCCCAAATTGGAGTGCTGCTATTACTACCGTATATCTTGGTTCATAAGAGCCCACGGGTTATAAGATATATTTCCCCGATTTTCTTGACATTTGTTTTTTTGACCTACTAAATCGTATGCATTGGTCCTTATAAATCTGGTTGGTTGCCGAGTTCTCTCAATTTGTTGGAAAACTCACCACCACCATTGCACACACAACAAAAATGGGGAATCGGAGGTGCACCGAGACACAATAGAAAGGAAATTGGCGCGACATACAGTACTCAGACATACTTTGGTAAATAGGCTGGATAGTTAAATTTCTTTCCTGTGTTAGGATCTCTAACTTTGCATGGATTATAAGATAAACTTAAATGTATCTTTGACATTTTCTGGCTCTTATGAACCGAGATATATGGTAGTAAACATGCAACGGATCTTTTGAGATTCAGCAAAATCATGGCTTCTTTCAAGTACGTCATGCTAAAAAATGTGACATCTTCTATGATATTGAAAATGGGTTGGCAGAATCTGATGAAGAATGTCATGTGATGCTGTGACCGCAACACCTAAATTGTGTTGTAAACCGTGGGGTGCACCATGATTACAGTAACGAAAAACGCCACACACACGTACCCAAAATTCAGTTGATTTTGGGGTGAGCTCCGATTTTGACCGAGAATGATGTTTGTTTTTGGGTGGATTTTGCCCTAATAACCTGTTACCCAAAAGGTACCATTCAATTTCGGGTGAACTTTCTGGTTGTACGGAGAAAGATTCACGCACACATACCTGAACTACACAAAAATTGAACTTCAGGTGTGTGTATGGGTGACTGTTAGGTTGGGCCTAAGCAATTTCGTTCTAAACTAAAACTCATTCCAAAATTGAAAAATGAATTACGGCAGGCATACAATTCTTACGTTCTTTTGGAATCGCTCAACACTAAAAGCTGGGTTCATTCTGGTGGTACAATCAAGATTTTCTTGAAAAAATTTAGTTTAATAGCAACTGAGATTTTTCTTTTTCTCCTTCTTCTCCTTTTTTCACTTCTTCTCCTTCTTCTCCTTCTTCTCCTTCTTCTCCTTCTTCTCCTTGTTCTCCTTGTTCTCCTTCTTCTCCTTCTTCTCCTTCTTCTCCTTCTTCTCCTTCTTCTCCTTCTTCTCCTTCTTCTCCTTCTTCTCCGTCTTCTCCTTCTTCTCCTTCTTCTCCTTCTTCTCCTTCTTCTCCTTCTTCTCCTTCTTCTCCTTCTTCTCCTTCTTCTCCTTCTCCTCCTTCTCCTCCTTCTCCTCCTTCACTTCATTTTTCTCCATTAGTCACTTTTTCACTATTGAATATTATAGGTGAAGTGATACACACTGCTGCATATTGCCTGTAAAAACCTATTTCTATTTTTGATATGCATGGGGATTCGATGACTGTTGATTTGTGATTACATAAAAAATGTATCAAAATTCACTGCGCTTGTGCGCACAAAGCTCTCTCTTTATTCAATCAGAAAGCACATACTACAAAACTTCTGGCTGTGCGCAATTCACTGCACTCGTGCACGCGAAGCTCGCTTTATTAAATCGGAAAGCACATATCTGTTTTCTCTCTCACTTGATATCCATGACTTATTTATTTATTCTTAAGTGTCAGATGGACAGTCTGTGACATCTGATGTCTGAAGATATATTGGTATGCTAGTACCTTCACAAAATTGCAGTCAAGAGTCAATTCAACCCACATGTTTTCGCTAGTCATCATAAAAACTCAGGTATTTTGCCACATTCAAGGGAAGATGTTAGCAAAAAACAATCATTGGATAGATTGATTCAAAGTAACAGAAGCTTTCAATGATGTCGTCTAGTACCAAATCTAGACATCAAGAATGGTTGCAAACATCACACACAGATACAATGCATGCATTAAAAATCTGATGCCCTCACTCATCACCCCCATATATTTTCCCACACATACCCCCTCCCCTTCAACTAGAATCAATATATCATCTTGTCAATGCAATTACAACGGGTGATAATAAAATAGGGCAATATCTTTCTAAGTGTCAGGACTCGCACCATTTCAGGTGGGGTATCTCCGCCTAAGTTTCAAATTACTATTTTTATTTTTTACTGAAATGGGTCAGTAATAGAGTAATTTCAGTAACACAAAAAGTAATAAAGTAAACTGTCTGCCAGTTTACTGAAGGCCCATCAGATTTCTATACGAGACTCAGCCTCCTCTTCCAGGACAGTATGTTACTGTCTTTGACAAAACTTCAGTAACAGAAGTAAATTATGCATGTACATTATTTGCATCCATGTAACATGTTCCAAGTAGTATTAAACATATAATCCCCATTTTAGCTGCTCTATTCACTATCCCCATCATCTGAACTCTCATCTGTGCCTTCCTCCGCTGGCTGCGTCCCCCCTCCGTCATCTACTTCCACATCCTTCTTCATAATCATTAACTCTGGATTCGGATATTTTTCATAAGAATCAATGACCATTTCATAGAAATCCCAATACCTCTCAAATTTATCACACAGCAACTCAGACTGGCACTCCGAGTTTAACTCTTTATCAAATCCCTGATATCTTCCCAAGACAGTGTAGAAAAATCCCAACCCATTCCCTGCCTTCTCTGTCGTTGTCTTGAGGGGCCCTGTCTTGTGGGGTCTGTATTCCATAAAGGGAGGTGTGTGCTAGATATATGGGACAATAACATGCAAGAGTCCCCAGTTAGTATGGTACTTACCATTGGAGTTTTTTTCTGTCCTCTCGTGGACTTTTCCCTACCATTTATCATGGTAATCAACCACAATTCTCGATCGTCACAAGATGACATTTATCAATCTTGTTTTGTCTCATCTTTTCATTTCCAATATACCATTCTCTATCGTCAAGCCACGACAATCAAGAATTCTACTGTTTGATTGTTGTATTAGTTTAAGTAATTGTAATGCTCATAAAATTACTTTTTATCTGATGTTAACATCAAAACTACATGTATTACAAGAGCCCGCTTCAAAAGCATGGGGGTGCCCTAACTAGAAGCCATCTCTCCATTCCCAATTCAAATTGACAAAGTAAACAACACACTTCCTCTGCGCAAAGCAAGCAATATCTTCGCATTGCACAAACAACGAGCAATCAACATATTCTGCCCTGATCAACCAGAAGTATCACGAACAAGGGAATTGTTGAGAGAAGAAACTACAGTCAAGCAAGACTAATTACACCCGTTGAGCTTACCTTTGTCCTGTTTCCACCATTGTCTCCACAAGAAGCCAAGCACGTGCCAACATGGACGACCTCCAAGATAGCATTACCAATCTCAATGAGCAAATCACGGCACTTCTCCCCGCCATCCAACCGCTCTTAGCCGGTGCAGCTGCTCCTCCCGGAGCTGCTCCTGTGCCAGCTGCTGCTGCTGCCCCAGCTGCCATACCTTTCGCACTCTCGCCGGGCACCACCAACCTGGACCAGTTGATTGATTACTCCACTCGTACAGGCCAGAGCATGTATGATACCGGAAAATCAAAGCTAATGGATGATGAAGAAGACCAGTTCGACCTCAAGGTCACACAAGTGGTTAGATTCCAAGAGATGCTACAGACAAGAATCAAAATCATGGGTTGGACAAACCCAGCACAAGGAATTGTCACTTACCAAGTTGCCGGACGAGACATGAACCTGATATCGGAGTATGGACAGATTCCATACAACGAGCTCAAGCTCCAGTCGCAAACCTACTGGAAATGAAATGGAGCAAAGAAGCGTCAGAGAGCTGCACAAAACAACAATATGATGACAAAATGTATCCTGTCATCGCTTACTGAGACAGCTCGAGACCAGCTACTCATTGCCAAGCACAGCTGGATCCTCAGCGATGAAGACCCCATCAATCCAACCAACGTTGCGGTTGCAGCACTCCTGTACAAGGAAATAATGCGGTTGACTACATTAGACACACGTGCAACAAACAAAGCACTCAGAGACACCCTCAAGGCCTTACCGGAATATTGCATCCAAGTCAAAAGTGACTTGGACAAAATAAATTCCTACTTCATGCAAAACCTGAACCAATTGTTAGCAAGAGGTGAAGGAGCAGATGACAAGAGGAAATTTTGTTCGCAACTTGCCAACATGTTCCTGATGCCAAATTCAGGAAGCACATGAGCCAGAAAAAGGATGATTACTACGACAACATCAACGATATGGTCAACGCTGATTACAGGACCATCATGATGAAGGCCAAGACGAAGTACGACATGCTTCTGGCAAACAAAGACAGGCCGTTCGGCACACCATCTGATGAGGAACAACAAGTTATTGCACTCTAGCCAGAACTTGAACAATTTTAAGACACAAATTTCAAGTTGTCAAAACAGTTGAAATCAAAGCTCAAGGCAAGTTCATCAGGCAATCCTCCATGAGCATACACACCGTCCAGCACACCCAAGGCTTCAAACCAGACTACACGACATCCCAAGAACACAAACAACAGGAGGAGACAAAAGCAGGATGAAGCATGGAAGAAGACAGCACCTAAGCCAGGAGAGCCAAAGATCATCAAACAAGACAACAAGACATGGCACGCTGGTGCATTCACCACCTGGCATGGTGCCTACACTCCTCAGAGGAATGTCGCAAGGGGAAGAGCCAGGGCACGCCATCCGTCACAAGGCAGTCATCAGGCAATGAAAGCGATCAGGCAGACAGCAGGACTGGTCTGAACCAACAGCTTCTTGCCCACTTGGCGGAACTGTCCATCCAAGACAAATGATGGTGCAGACCGGCATGGCTCGTAGCCATGGCCGAGGCACCAAACATTCTCCTGCTCCTGGCACTTACCTCCGTCCTTGACTCGGTCCCCTCATACCTTGTCTTCTGTGAAATGTGGACAATGATAACGTTTTTGTTTTGGGTTAGAGACAAGTGGCAAGCTTTTGCCATACAAGCACTCAAAACAGACAAGAGCATTTGCAAGACAATGAGACAACAACGAACATCCATGGCAAACCACCTACAATACCACTGCTTCAAACAACGAATGAAGTTCAAACAAACACACAAGGGACACTATATCAAACCAAACTCATTGTTCCATTTAACATGGAAATTCAAAGCACTAAAACTTACCATCCGTGCCCCTGCCTCCATCTATCAGGCTGGTTGTCACGTGGAGCGCCTCGTCAGCCACTCTTTCCAACTATTGTCTTGTGTTCGCCAGCTCTGCTACCGCTTAGGACTCAATTGTCGTCTACAAACACACACTGTGCGCCAAGCTTTCAAGTCGACCATCACACCCCTGTCTCACCCATTCCGGCCCCGATTTGACACTGACTCCTTCAGAATTGGGATCGACACACTATGCTCGATTACCATGTCCTGCAAGAAAGAATGCTTCAAGGACCTCAAGCCTTCTGAGGGTGCTACCATTGTTGGAATAGCTGGTGGCCTTGTTTCCCAAGGTACTGGCACCTTCTGTTTCAACATCAATGATGACTCCGGTATCAGACACCGCATTGAACTGCCAAACAGCTTGCACATCCATGGGCTGCCGCAGACACTCTTGTGTCCGCAACACTGGGCTCAGGTCAATGCCGACAGCGGTACCTACATCACAAACACGGCAAACGGATGTCGGTTAGTTTGAAACAAGGGCAAAAGCAAGAAATTTGTCCCGTTGGACCCACGAACGAACACACCTGCTTTCTTCACATCCTCCAGTACCTTCAATTACCAGGCCTTCGAAGCTACCTACCTTGTGTGTGATGCATCGGCCTCTCATCTGCGCCAACATGTTCAAGTATGATGCCTTGCTCAGGCGGGATCATCGTCATCATCACTCCGAATCCTTCATTGCTGATGAGGATATCAACCTAAAGGATAAAGAATCATGGGAAGAAGACGAGGTAAGTGAGGACGACAACACAGTTCAAATTAGCAATGTCAGTCATTTGGACGTGGACCCCGGCAACAACTGCCCAATTCATCCAACAGGCAATCACACATGGGGGGAATGCACATACAACCCAGACAACCAATCCATCAAACGAGACACCCTTACCTTTTCGTCCCGACCTCATCAGACCGAGGCAGACCACCAGAATGATTCCATGACTGCATCAGTTGACCAAGCAGAGTTATTAAGATGGCACCACAGATTGGTGTCCGCATCAAGCAATACCATGCAGACAATGGGCGTTTTGCGGACAAAGCATTTAAACAACACTGCAGCCATCAAAAACAAGCAATTACCTACTGCGGAGTGAATGCCCACTTCCAGAATGGCATTGCTGAGAGAGCAATCAGGGATATCACCGAGGCAACAAGAACCATGTTGCTGCATGCAAAGGCAAGGTGGCCAAGTGCTGTGCACCTATCTTTATGGCCATATGCGGTCAGGATGGCTGTGCACATCCGCAACACTGTACCAGTGCTGTTGGATGGAAGGTCATGAGTAGAACTATTTTCTGGCATTAACGTGGGATTCAGAATGAGAGATAATCATGCTTTTGGCTGTCCGGTATTTGCGCTACATAATAGTCTGGCAGCGGGCATTACAATACCCAAGTGGTCACCAAGATCTCGCCTAGGTCTTAATCTAGGCCCAAGTCCAAATCACGTGCGGAACGTGAATCTGGTACTCAATTTGAATACTGGACTCATTTCTCCGCAGATCCACTGCAGGTACAATGACTTCTTTGAAACCACCAAGCATTCTGAAAGGGACATCGTGACATCAGCAAACTGGAAACAGTTGGATGGATTCACCAAGTATGACGGTACTCCTACTGTGCAAGACCGGTTGTCTAGTGCAGATCAACATGTGATGCCTATTGGGACCAATACTCCTCCTTGTGACAACAAGCCCATTGAGTTCACACAAGATTACGTACCTGATGACGACATCAGTCTGTCAGGTGACTCAATAAGTACCTGCAGGTTCCTGAGGGAGATATTGCCCCTCCTCTTCAAGAAACACAGCCCACTCCCACTGTCGGCGTCAGCAGCAGAGGTCGTGTCAGAAAGATGAGTCAAGCCATGAAGGATTCAGTGTCACAATGATCATTTTACGGTGATCGTGGCATGCATTACATGGGCAATAGGGCAGTATTGTCTGAACTCAAAGAGGCCGAGATTCTGTACATTCGAGAACACGAGAAATAAAGAGTCTTCTTGAACAAATGCATCACCCTATAGCATTTCATGCAGAGATGATGGGGGACATTATGTACTTCCACCAAGCAATGCAACAGCCCGATGCAGGAGAGTTCGTAAAGGCCGTCATCAAAGAAGTAAATGGACACATCGAGCACAAAAGGTGGAAGCTAATTAAACGCTCAGAGGTACCTGAAGACGTGGATGTGATCCCATCAGTATGCACCATGAGGTGCAAGAGAGACCTCACGACCAATGAGATTCTAAAGTACAAATCAAGACTCAACCTCCATAGTGGCAAGCAGGTCTATGGCATGAATTACTTCGAAACCTATGTCCCAGTTGTGACATGGTTCGCGATTAGGCTCATAATCGTTATGGCCATTCTCTTCACGTTATCACTACGCCAGATTGACTTTGTACAAGCATATCCCCAAGCACCAATCAAAACTGACATGTACATAGAATTGCCCAAAGGAATTGAAACACGTCACGGCTCATCTAAAGACCATGTGTTGATGCTCCTGTCCAACTTATATGGTCATAAACAGGCTGGTCGCATTTGGAACTCCTACCTGGTTGAGAAGCTTTGCAGCATAGGATTCCAGCCATCACTAATAGATGAGTGCGTATTCTTCCGTGATGATGTCATTTTCATTGTATATGTTGACAATGGAATCTTCTTGGGACCAAACTACCAATCATTGACTAACGTCATTTGTGAGATTTCTGCTGCAGGCCAAGACATTAAGAATCAAGGACACCCGCAGCGGACTACGTTGGAGTCACGATCACCAAGCACAGCAATGGATGCATTGAGTTCTCCCAATGTGCTCTCATTGCTGCTATCATCAATGACATCAACATCGGCGATGCCTACACCAAACCTGTGCCAGCTAAGGCTACGCAGCAACTACGCGCGTTCAAAGACTCTTTAACTTTAAGATTTGATGAGTGCAATTTTAACTTCAACTACCGGTCAGTTATACTGGTAAGTTGAACTATCTCACACAGACATCTCGCAGTGACCTTCTTTTTGCTACCCATCAAGTAGCCAAGAACTCCTCCAATCCAAGAAAGGAGCATGGAGAGGCAATTGTTTATATTGTACGATACTTGAAGAAGACACGTCATTTGGGACTTAAATTCAGGACCAAGGAGTCAAAAGGGTTTGAATGCTACTTGACGCAGATTTCGCAGGCAATCGGAACAAAGACTTTGCCCAACACGACCCTAGCACGGCCAAGTCTAGAAGTGGATGGGTCATTTTCTATGCAAGATGTCCTATCATTTGGGCCTCCAAGCTGCAATCCCAAGTAGCGCCCTCCACCACTGAGGCAGAGTACATCACTATGTCTATGGCCCTACGTGATGTCTTTCCCATCATGGAACTCATGACTGAATTCCGGGAAAGGAACTTCAAGGTCATATGTACTCAACCCCAGGTGTACTGCAAGGTCTTTGAGGACAATTTGGGTGCTCTAGAGTTAGCAAGACTACCTAAGCTGTGTCCCAGGACAAAACATATTAATATCTGTCATCATCATTTTTGGGAACAGGTGCGTCTTGGGCTCATCAAGATATTGCCCGTCAGTACCGATGATCAGATAGCTGATGCCTTAGCTAAGCCCCTCGCTCAAAACGCTTTTTGCAGGCATCGTAAATATTTATGTGGGGCTTAACCGCACTCAGCCTCTAGCATAGTCATTGTGAGGGAGTGTTAGATATATGGGACAATAACATGCAAGAGTCCCGAGTTAGTATGGTACTTACCATTGGAGGGGTTTTCTGTCCTCTCGTGAACTTTTCCCTACCATTTATCATGGTAATATCAACCACAATTCTCAATCGTCACAAGATGACAATTATCAATCTTATTTTGTCTCATCTTTTCATTTCCAATATACCATTCTCTATCGTCAAGCCACGACAATCAAGAATTCTACTGTTTGATTATTGTATTAGTTTAAGTAATTGTAGTGCTCATAAAATTACGTTTTATCCGACGATAACATCAAAACTACATGTATTACACGAGCCCGCTTTGAAAGCACGGGGACACCCTAACTGGAAGCCATCTCTCCATTCCCAATTCAAATTGACAAAGTAAACAACAGTGTGGGAGAAGATGGCAGGTTAGGGACGGCGAAGTTCCAATTAAATTAATAAAAAAATGAAAACTGGAAATACTCACCACTGGAGTGGAATTTTCCCCTCCCTTTTTCAGGCTAATGCGCTGATGCCGTGAGAGGGCGCAGCGTGGGGTGTGGGGTTTGTATTCAATGGAGGGGGCGGCGTGGGAGGAGATGGCAGGCTAGGGACGGTGGGTTCTAATTCAATAGTTAAGAAAATGAAAAATGGGGAATACTCACCACTGGAGTGGAATTTTCCCCTGCTTTTTTCAGGCTCCTGTGCTGATGCCACGAGAGGGTGCAGCATGGGGTCTCGGGTTTGTATTCAATGGAGGGGTGTGTGGGAGAAGATGGCAGGTTAGGGATGGTGGGTTCCAATTAAATAGTTTAAAAAATGAAAAATGGGGAATACTCACCACTGGAGTGGAATTTTCCCCTCCTTTTTTTTCAGGCTGCTGCACTGATGCCGCGAGAGGGCACGGCGTGGGGTGTGGGGTTTGTATTCAATCGAGGGGGGGGGACGTGGGAGAAGATGGCAGGTCAGGGACGGCGGGTTCCAATTAATTAGTTAAAAAATGAAAAATGGGTAATACTCACCACTTGAGTGGAATTTTCCCCTGCTTTTTTTCAGGCTAATGCGCTGATGCCGCAAGAGGGAGCGGTGTGGGGCGTGGGGTTTGTATTCCTGCTAGGGGAGGGGGGAGATGGTGGCAGCAGCGGAAATTCTCATTGTTGCATTGTGTGATGAAGTGATGGGAATAGCTGCAGCTGTGGCTGCATCGCTGGAATATGTGTGCATGAGCAGAGTATGAGGCCACAAGCAGCTGGTGCATGTGCGTGAGCTGGCATGTGGCCAGACCACACCTGAAAATTACTTGGGAGTGATTCTATGCTAATATTATCTGTTACTGGGCTAACAAGCACATTACTGAAAATGGGCATTTACATGCCCTCGCGGTAAAGTGGCCTAAACACAGTAGCCGACAGTAACAGTAATGGCCCAAAAAGGCATTAAGAATCCAGGAATAGGAATTCCTGAGTAATTTACTCAGGAATTTGAAACTTAGCTCTCCACTACACATCAAGCCTTGATGTCTTTGCTCTCAAAGATAAAGTCATACCCAATGTTCTTTGCAATGGCTATCAACCCCCCAATATAAATGGACCTGCTCTACTCTTTGGTCATTATGTTTGTTTGTTGGTTTGTTTGTTGGTTGCTGGCTGCTGGGTGTTGCTTGTTGCTTGTCCCTCACATCTCTCATTCCTCATCTCTCATTCCTCACCACTCATCACTCACCCATTGGCTGCTTATCCCTTGTGGCTTGATGCTTGTTGCTTGATGTTTGAGTCTCTTGTTCCTCATCCCTCATTCCTCACCACTCATCACTCACGCATTGGTTGCTTATCCCTTGTTGCTTGTTGCTTGTTCTTGTTGCTTTGTTGCTTGATGTCTGAGGTTTCTTAATGGTGGTTGACTGTTGTTGTTTGATAGTTATTGGTTGTTGGTTGTTGGTTGTTGGTTGTTGGTTGTTGGTTGTTGGTTGTTGGTTGGCGGTTGGCGGTTGGCGGTTGGCGGTTGGCGGTTGGCGGTTGGCGGTTGGCAGTTGGTGGTTTGTCATTTATCATTTATCATTTTGTGATTATCCTTTGTTGGTTGTTGGTTGTTGGTTGTTGGTTGTTGGTTGTTGGTTGTTGGTTGTTGGTTGTTGGTTGTTGGCTGTTGGCTGTTGGCTGTTGGCTGTTGGCTGTTGGCTGTTGGCTGTTGGCTGTTGGTTGTTGGCTGTTGGCTGTTGGCTGTTGGCTGTTGGCTGTTGGCTGTTGGCTGTTAAGTCTTAGTTCTTGGCTCTGGGTTCTTAGTTTTAGGTTGCACTAGTTGCTTGTTCCATATTGTGTGTTGCTTGTTGTGTGTCCTTTGCTGCTAGTCATTTATCTTTTGTTGTGTGTCTTTTTCTGTTTGTAGTCGTTTGCTGTTTGCTGTTTGCTGTTTGCTGTTTGCTGTTTGCTGTTTGCTGTTTGTTGTTTGTTGTTTGTTGTTTGTTGTTTGTTGTTTGTTGTTTGTTGTTTGTTGTTTGTTGTTTGCTGTTTGCTGTTTGCTGTTTGTTGTTTGTTGTTTGTTGTTTGTTGTTTGTTGTTTGTTGTTTGCTGTTTGCTGTTTGCTGTTTGCTGTTTGCTGTTTGCTGTTTGCTGTTTGCTGTTTGCTCTTTGCTGTTTGCTGTTTGCTGTTTGTTGTTTGTTGTTTGTTGTTTGTTGTTTGTTGTTTGTTGTTTGTTGTTTGTTGTTTGTTGTTTGTTGTTTGTTGTTTGTTGTTTGTTGTTTGTTGTTTTGTTTTTTCGTTTTTCGTTTTTCGTTTTGTTTTTGTTTTTGTTTTTTTTTTTTTTTTTTTTTTTTTTGTTTTTTTTTTTTTTTTTTTTTTGTTTTTTTTTTTGTTGTGTTCGTTGTGTTGTTCGTTGTTCGTTGTTCGTTGTTCGTTGTTCGTTGTTCGTTGTTCGTTGTTCGTTGTTCGTTGTTCGTTGTTCGTTGTTCGTTGTTCGTTGTTCGTTGTTCGTTGTTCGTTTGTTGTTGTTCGTTTGTTGTTTTTCGTTTGTTGTTTTTTGTTTGTTGTTTTTTGTTTTTTCTTTTTTGTTTTTTGTTTTTTGTTTTTTGTTTTTTGTTTTTTGTTTTTTGTTTTTTGTTTTTTGTTTTTTGTTTTTTGTTTTTCGTTTTTCGTTTTTCGTTCTTCGTTCTTCGTTCTTCGTTCTTCGTTCTTCGTTCTTCGTTCTTCGTTCTTCGTTCTTCGTTCTTCGTTCTTCGTTCTTGGTTCTTGGTTCTTGGTTCTTTGTTCTTTGTTCTTTGTTCTGTGTTCTGTGTTCTTTCTTGTTTGTTATATGTTGTTGTTTGTTGTTTGTTGTTTGTGGTTTGTGGTTTGTGGTTTGTGGTTTGTCGTTTGTCGTTTCTAATTTGTCGTTTGTCGTTTGTCGTGTCGTTTGTCATTCATTTGTCATTTGTCATTGGTCATTTGTCATTTGTTGTTTGTTCTTTAGAGGTTGTCATCAGTTGCTAGTCATTTGTTGTGTATTATGTGCCAAGTGTCCTGTGTTTGTTACTTGTTGTTGGCTGTTGTCTGTTGGTTCTTGCTTGTTGGTTCTTGCTTGTTGGTTCTTTCTTGTTGGTTCTTGCTAGTTTGTCTGTTCTTGTTGGTTCTTACGTGTTGGTTCTTGCTTGTTGCTTTTGTTGCTTGTTGCTTTTGTTGCTTGTTGCTTTTGTTGCTTGTTGCTTTTGTTGCTTGTTCTTTGTAGTTAGTGGTTAGTGGTTAGTGGTTAGTGGTTAGGGGTTTGTTGTTAGTTGTTAGTTGTTAGTTGTTAGTTGTTTGTGGTTTGTGGTTTGTGGTTTGTGGTTTGTCATATATCATCTGTCATTTGTGGTTCATTTGTTGTTAGCTGTTTGTTGTTTGTCATCTGTTGTTTGTAAGCTGTTGGCTGTTGGCTGTTGATTGTTGGTAATTGGTAATTGGTTGTTGTCTGTTGCTTGTTGCTTGTTGCTTGTTGCTTGTTGCTTGTTGCTTGTTGCTTGTTGCTTGTTGCTTGTTGCTAGTTGCTAGTTGCTAGTTGCTAGCTGCTAGCTGCTAGCTGCTAGCTGCTAGCTGCTTGCTGCTTGCTGCTTGCTGCTTGCTGCTTGCTGCTTGCTGTTTGCTGTTTGCTGTTTCTTGTTTGTTGCTTGTTGCTTGTTGCTTGTTGCTTGTTGCTTGTTGCTTGTTGCTTGTCAGTTGTTGCTTGTGCAACATTGTTTCTTGTTTGCTTGTTTGCCATTTGTTGTTTGCTACTTGTCCTTTGTTGGTTGTCATTTATTGTTTGCTGCTTGTCCTTTGTTGATTGTCACTTGTTGTTTGCTAGTTGTCATTTGTTATTTGTCATTTGTCATTTGTTATTTGTTGATTCTTGTATGAGTAAGATTGATTGTTGATTGTTGATTGGGCTTCTTGTGTGTTCTTTGTTCTTTGTTATCTGTTGTCTGTTGTCTGTTGTTCATTGTTTGCTGTTCATTGTTTGCTGTTCATTGTTTTCTGATTGCTTATTGCATGTCTTCATTTTGTTCTATATTTCATGACTGCTAAATGGATTTACTGACATTGGTATGCAGTTTGACTCTAAAAAAACCAAACATCAATAGCACATGTACTAATTGAGTATGGTTCCCTCTGATATGCACTGTCACATCTCAGAAAGATGTGCTGACACAACAGTGGAAGATGAAGCCTCTGGTTGCTATCTTGAACTTGAATGGGGAAGGAGCAAACCCTCACAAAATATGTACTTGCTGCTTCTTTACTTTTCAAAGCATACTCATCAAAATACTATCTGAATATTTGATTGACATAGGCCAAGAATCTGGAGCTTCCAGGTGGAACTCCATAAGTCTCCTTCACATTGTTTGATACAGAGGAAAGACTCAAAAGTCATAAGATAAGAGTTTCTCAGAAATCAGATCCAAATAGGATTTTCCTTCCTACAACTCCACCATACACATTGTAGGTGTTTTCTTAGGTTGAATATCCAATGGAGGATTTCCTTCTCAGGAACCTTCACGTGGGACAGTTCCTTTGGGCAGTTGAATATGGGCCAGTCATGGAACTGCCACAAATCACTGCCAATCTCTCCCATGATCATTTGTGTTTTTTCATGCATGAGATAACTAGTATCTCATTCATCACTTGTACCGTAGTGTTAAGCTCATAAAAACAAAGTCAGCAAAGTCTACAACAAGATTTTTTAAATACTTTCTGGCTTAGGTTACTATCAATTGATAACCTACTCGAGCGAATTTTTTTTTGGACCGTCTGTCCATCGCCTTACTGTCCTTCGACCGTCCATCACCGTCGAGCCGACCACCGTCCGTTCAACACCGTCACGTCTGTCCTCCACCAGTCCAGCGTTCAGCATCCACGTGTTCGCCCGTCGAGCCACCGTCTTTCGTGCACCGGTAAATAGTAGCACCACGTCTGCGCTACGTGATCCCGCCGCCAACAAGATTCGTGCCAATCGTGTTTCCTTCGAGTGTGAACCGCCACGAAGCTCCTACAAGACCCTTTTCCTTGGAACAAGTCTCGGAGCAGCCCTCTCAAGAATGTCTTCTGAGAAGATAGCCCCTATTGGGCTTAAGAACCAAGAGTGCGAGCACGGAAGAGGTGGCGAGAAAGCCCCTATCCATTATGTGCCGGATCGGGACCCAGTCCAAGAAACTTTGGACCTCAAGCCTGAGACCCTCAAGTGCACCCTCGCAAACGGGTCAGAAACCAGAGTCACTGTTTGGTCCGGACACGGTACCAACAAGCAGTTTGTACTGCATGTGAACAAGGCGTATAGCACCGCCAAGAAAATGGGGCTAATTCCCGCCTGCGATGATGCCGAAAAGGCATATGAGTCGAAAAAAGGTGATTGGAAGGCTGTTCTACGTGAACTTGCCGATGACCCCTTCAGCAAGACTGAGAAAGAGAAAAAGACCGCAGAGTCACTCTCCCTAAAGGCCAACATGCTCGCCTTTAAGGACAAAAATGACCGACTCGCCCTAGAAGTTTTTCAACTCTACGCCAACCTTCTCACTGAGGAGGCACGTCAGCCCTGGGACTTAATTGTCAAGGAGCAGATGGAGTCAAGTCCCTTTCACGACATCTTCGGAGTCGAAAGGAAGAAGTCACCGGGCAACACGTCCGAGTCATTCAGGAGGTGCCAGTTACTCCACCTCCAATCGTGTTTCGCACATGACGCAGGCAAAAATTTGAAGATCTATATTTCAAATTGCCTCAAGAAGCCCAACAGGTTTGGGTGCGTCAGTTTGTGCAGCACGTGATGCAGCTGAACAATTACATGGAAGACCTCCCGTGTTTGTATTACAGCCCGAACGCAAGTACGATGACCCAACAGGTCTACTCCTTCACTGACGCAGAACTCGCATGCCATATCTTGCGCATGTGTCCGTTGAAGTGGCAGGACCAGTACCACTTGCTTGAGAAGTGCTATCCCGAAGGGGTTAAGCCTCTATTGCTCATTCTTGAGCGAATTGAGGTGGCGCACCCAGTGGATGAGAGGCAGTTGTCTTCTAAGCCTGCAAAGGCCCACGGAGCTGAACAGCCCTCCAAGAAGTTCGCTCTAGGTGCACGAATTCCCAAGAAGCCCAAGCAAGCACGCATGGAGGATACGCTCGTAGACAAGAACTGCGAGCTATGCAAAAAGCATGGGGGCGCACACACCACGCATAACACCGCGGAGTGTTGCCGGTACAACAAAGACGGAACTCCTACGCGAGGTACTTTCGGGCAATCTGCACGAAAGTCCCGCGGCCCCAAGAAGTCCTATGCCCAGGTCTTGGCTTGCATGGAGAAACTTGAGAAGTCTCTCAAGAAAGCCAATAAAAAAGGCAAGAAACGTCGCCGTCACGAAGAAAGTGACAGCGATTCCAACTCATCCTGAAGTGTTGGGTCGGGTAGTACCGGGGAAAATCAAAATAGATGTAAGAAAATTAAAACTAGCCACGAAGTTAGCTACTTACACTACCCCTGGTCCAATAAAAACTACCAGTAACCAAAAATTAGAATTAAATGACAAAATTTTAATTCCGAATTATTCGAGTCCCTTAGTGGACGTAACTTTGAAAAATCTCAAAGACACGTCGAACTTATCCACTAACTTTGATGTAGATCCCAACTCAGTGAGGGACACCCTAACTCAGTGAGGGGCACCCTACATAAATCAAGGTCAATTGAGCCATCTAACCCACAAAAATCAATGGACTCACTGACATCAGTACTAGTTCTGCAAAAATTAGCGACTGGAAGTCAGTCCTCAAAAAAACTCAAACACTTGTCCAGGAGTCGCAAAAACAACTTCTTGAGAGTACTATTGGACACTGGTTCCGATGGTGACCTCATGTTCCATGAAAAAGGAACCACCAAGCGTGTTCCCTACTTGACTAGGCAGGTGTCAAAGTCTTGGCACACGTCGAATGGGTGCTTCCAAACCAAAGGAAGAGGCGAAGTTACTCTAAAATTCCTAGAGTACTCCAACAGCAAGGAATACACAGTTAAACCTGATGTTGTGGAGTATGATGGTAAAAAGATGGCTAAGCCAGCGTTTGACCTCATCTTAGGTGTAAAAACACTAAGAGAGCTTGGAATTGTTCTAGATTTTCGAACAAAGGATATTACCATTGATGAGATCATCTTGCCCATGAGAGACATCAACAGTCTGTCAACTAGCTCTAAGATTGAAAAAGCTTGGTCAGTTAACCACAGCATGATTCATGAACCACGTAGTACTGAGGAAGCCACTCAGCATGCAGTTCACATCTTAGATGCAAAATATGAAAAAGCAGACCTCCAATCAGTTGTTGACAACAATTGTCCTCACCTGAGTCTACAGGATCAAAACAAGTTGTTGGAGCTCCTCCGTAAATACAAGGACCGCTTTGATGGTACACTAGGTGATTGGAATACTGAGCTTGTCTCCTTCGAACTAAAGGAAGGTGCAAAACCGTACCATGGCAGAGCCTACCCAGTGCCACATTCAGTAAAAGAGACTCTCATGAAAGAGCTCAAAAGACTATGTGACCTAGGGGTACTACAGTGGCAGCCCACACCTGAATGGGCTTCACCATCGTTCATAGTACCAAAAAAGATCAGACTGTATGTTTCCTAAGTGATTTTAGAGAAGTGAACAAAAGGATAGTTAGAAAACCATTCCCATTACCTAAAATTAGTACAGTCATGCAAGAGTTAGAAGGTTTCACTTTTGCCACAGCCCTTGATTTAAACATGGGCTACTACACCATTAGGTTGGATCCAGATGCATCCAAGATCTGCACCATTATATTTCCATGGGGTAAGTACTCTTACCTCAGGTTACCAATGGGAATTGCTGGTTCTCCGGACATTTTTCAATCGAAAATGACGGAACTAATGGCCACCCTTGAGTTCGTAAGAGCTTACATTGATGATCTACTATGCATCACCAAGGGAACCCTGGAAGACCACCTGGCTAAATTGGAATTGGTCCTCTCCAGACTGCAAGATGCGAACCTAAAAGTAAATGCTCGCAAATCAAACTTCTGTGCCATTGAAACAGAATATCTTGGGTACATCCTCTCACGAGAGGGAATAAAACCACAACCCAAGAAGGTACAGGTGATCCTTGCACTGACACCACCCAAAAATGTCAAAGACCTCCGTAGATTTCTTGGCATGGTCCAATACTATCGAGATCTTTGGGCACGGCGCAGCGAAATGCTTGCCCCACTCACAAGCCTCGTAGGCGAGTGTGGTCATACCAAACAATCCAAACTTCTCAAGGTTAAAAAGAAACCTTGAAATGGACTGAGGAACATCAAAAAGCATTTGATGACGTAAAGGCCATTATCGCCAAAGATGTGTCCTTGGCCTACCCTGATTACTCAAAAGGGTTTGAGATCTATACTGATGGATCCAAGAGACAACTTGGAGCCGCCATTACTCAGAACAACCGCCAATTGCATTTTTCAGCAGAAAACTCTCTGTCTGTCAGCAAAAATACAGCGTAACGGAAATTGAACTTCTAGCCATTGTTGAAACACTCTCAAATCAAAGGAATGCCATGGGGCCAGCCAATTGTAGTCTACACAGACCACAAGAACCTCATGCAAGATGCACTCGGTTTAACCTGTGACAGGGTTTACCGTTGGCGTTTATTGCTAGAAGAATATGGTCCTGAAATCGTGTACATCAAAGGAATCCACAACACAGTTGCGGATGCGATTTCACGCCTTGACTTTGGTCCAACAAAGGACGTCAAGGAAAACTGGATGACCTTCACCAAATGCTGGTGTTATTACACTATGCAAGCAGAAGAGGACCCATCCCCAGCACAACACTCAGACCTCATGAACTTTGTGTTTGCTAACCGCAGCAAAGAGAATGCGATCTATCCCCTGACAGTTCGGGAGATTGCCGCAGCTCAACACACGGATAAAACGCTGGACAAACTCAGCCTGCCGGAGGCATACAAACCTCAGCTGGTAGAAAATGTTCAAGTACTGTGCAAAGATGGCAAACTTGTCATCCCACAGGAACTCCAGCAGCGAGCAGTACAGTGGTACCATCACTACCTGCAGCATCCAGGGACAACCCATCTCGAAGAAACTCTTTGCGCTGCGATGTATTGGAAAGGTTTAAGACACTCTGTCCGCACCTTTGTCAAAAATTGTCATAAATGCCAAGTCAACAAACGATGCCAACATAAGTACGGTAAATTGCCTACAAAATTGGTTGTATCAAACCCCTGGGAGGTACTATGTGTGGACCTAATCGGACCATACACTCTCAAGGGCAAAGACGGCACTGAAATTGACTTTATGTGTGTCACAATGATAGATCCAGCTACCAGTTGGTTCGAAATTGTGGAACTACCGGTAACCGAATTGAATTCTGTTACTCCCAAGGGTAAAAAGGGCCTCAAGGGTACTAACACACATAATAAACCTAAAGAAGCATACTTTGATAAATCATCAGCACAAGTTGGCTCTTTAGTAAACAAGATCTGGTTTAACCGTTACCCACGTTGTCAAGTAATCATTTACAACAATGGAAGCGAGTTCAAGCTCAATTTCAAAACCCTATGTGATTGATACGGTATCAAGCGTAAGCCAACCAGCATCAAGAACCCACAAGCAAACGCAATACTAGAACGGATGCATCAAGTAATCATGACAATGCTCCGTACCGCTGAATTAGACATGGCAAATACAGTGGCTCCTAGAGACATAGCAGACTTCCTCACAGATGCTGCATGGGCCGTTCGCTCCACATACCACACGGTACTCAAAGCCTCTCCAGGTGCAGCAATATTTGGCAGGGACATGCTGTTTGACATTCCCTTCCTAGCTGACTGGAACAAAATAGGAGATCATAGGCAACGCCAAACCGATCGCAACACCGAACATGAAAACAAGTCTCGAGTCGATTGGGATTATAAAATTGGTGATAGAGTACTTCTTTGCAAAGAAAGTATCCTCCGCAAATCAGAAAGCAAATACCATAAAGATCCTTGGACTATATCGACAGTCCATACGAATGGTACTATCAGGGTTCACCGCGGGACGAAATCAGAAAGATTAAACATTAGGAGAGTAACACCATACTTTGACACTACAGACACTTAAAATAAAGAACATGTCAGTGAATCACTCTTACTCCTCTCTCCACTAACAATTACGCTTGAAATAATGCTTCGTAGTCACTACTCAGCCAGGAAAGTCTTGTATCACCAGTATAACTCGGTACACAAAACAAGTGTCTTCCGTCCACAAAACAGGCCTCCCCATTTTTCCTTTCCAAAGAAAAGTTTTTTTTCACACCTCACCTGGCCCTCCATTCGTGGGGGTGAGTGACATAGGCCAAGAATCTGGAGCTTCCAGGTGGAACTCCATAAGTCTCCTTCACATTGTTTGATACAGAGGAAAGACTCAAAAGTCATAAGATAAGAGTTTCTCAGAAATCAGATCCAAATAGGATTTTCCTTCCTACAACTCCACCATACACATTGTAGGTGTTTTCATAGGTTGAATATCCAATGGAGGATTTCCTTCTCAGGAACCTTCACATGGGACAGTTCCTTTGGGCAGTTGAATATGGGCCAGTCATGGAACTGCCACAAATCACTGCCAATCTCTCCCATGATCATTTGTGTTTTTTCATGCATGAGATAACTAGTATCTCATTCATCACTTGTACAGTAGTGTTAAGCTCATAAAAACAAAGTCAGCAAAGTCTACAACAAGATTTTTTAAATACTTTCTGGCTTAGGTCATTGATAATGAGACCTAAAGCTTCCCATTCTAGGAGCCATACAACACACAAAAATCCAGCACTAAACTTCAGTGATCCCTTTAGCTTAAGTCAAGCTTTAATGATCCCTTCAGTTTACATCATATTGAACTTGCCTTCTCAAGAGAGGGGTACATTATATACAGTTCTTATAGGGCTTCCTCTCCCTGAGGAATTAACTTAAAAATATGTTAGACCAACTTTGCATCAAGCTCATAAGGTTTCTGCACTGGTACACTATGATGCGTGCTTTGCACTCACAGTACTCTGTGACCTTGGCTCTCACTCAACTCACTTGGACATTGAAACCAATATTGGAATGTGTAAACTGATACAATTTTAGGGCCATCACTTTTCTAGTAAAAAATAGATCAATGGCATTAAGGGTTGTGCTAGAGAAGATACCAGTTTTGAGAAACTTAGTACATCTTCTAGAACAGTTAGGTAGTACATGTGGATTAGGACTTCCCATTACAAGCTGGATCTCGAGTCCCACAAATTTAGAATGATGAAGTCAAAACGGGCTTGTACCGTGCTCAGTTCAGAACAAGGTTTGTTATCATGGTTATTTACTTCAAGGTAGCCTTATGGCACCCCTCCTGCTCTCTCACCTCCCATGCTGTCATGCTGTCCATTCTTCCACCATATGTTCAAGATGTGCGGTGGCTTCCAATGATATTGGAGATTTATCTGCATCCATCTGGAGTCACATGGAGCAATACATTATGTCTGTGCTTGTCTTGTGCAGTTAAAAAGGGGAATCTATCAATGCATAGTTTAGATTCATCGGGGTGAGCTTTATAGATTAAAAAGCAAATGCTTATGAATTCAGGTTTGTGGAGCTTATTGTGGTGGTGTTGAAGACCAAGCTTATGGTAGAGTAGGCACTATCAAGCTGCAAGACAGGCAAGTTTGCCACGTGGATGATTTTTGAGCGATTAACTGATGTCAACTGATGACAACTGAAGGCAACTGACGTTTTTTACATTATCTCATTAATGTGACTAACCAAGTGACGACATAAGAAGGCACCATGTGATGACACTGAAGACAAAATGACGACCCTAAGTGACGACACTGAAGAAAAAATGACAGCCCTAAGTGACGGCGCTGAAGACAAAATGACGACCGAACAGAAGGCAGTTAACGACATTTTAACGACCCTTCGTGACGACACTGACGAACTTTGTGACGACACTGACGACCCCTACGTGGTATATATACGACTGCCTACTGACGATAGTGACGAACAAAGTGACGTCAAAGACGACTGATGACCCTAAGCAAAACAGAAAGACAAACTGACGACACAAGTGACGACCGTGAAGTCCTTTTGACGACCCAAGTGACGACACTGGCGACACAACGACGGCCCAAGTGTCGACACCTGACGACATTTTAACGACCCGTAGTGAAGGCATGAAATGACCCCATATTTTTAAGTGACGTCAACTGATGACATCGGACGACATTGGACGACTCCATCTGGCGATACTTATCGCCAAAGTCCAAAGTTGCCTGTCTTGCTGACCCTCTTATCCTTCTACCTGTAAAAATTAATATGTAAACGCCGAAGTACCTAGTAGATGTGCCGTACTTTACGGTAGCTTCGGATTCGTACAGCCCGTAACATTGCTTAAGAATAACACACGTCCGTCCTTGCGTTGAAAGAGGCCGCCCCCGACCGAGCCCCGACCAACATCTCTTCAACAACATCAGCATGCTATCCACAGCCCTCCGATCCACCACCCGCCGCACCCTCGCCACTCCCCCCATTCGCACTCTCTCCTCCGCCCCCGTGTTGCCGCGCATTACGGAACGCCGCCCCAATGAAACGGGGAGGGGAGGGCGAGCGTCCGATGCCGGGGTGAAGGTTTGTGTGTTTGGTGCTACCGGGTTTCTGGGGCGATATGTTACCAGCGGATTGGGTGAGTATTTTTGGGGGGCTCTTGATTCATACCTTTTCTTGTCGTGGCTTTTGCTTGCTGTATTGTGTGGGGGTGGTTGGTTATTAAGAGCGGGGTTAGAATATGTGATGCTAGATGGGCGCAAGATGTTGGAGCGCCACGTGACGATTGATACATTGTGTTGGCCGACGAAAGATCATTTTACGAGCCTGGTTGGAGCATTCATCAAACATTGGCAACCAAAGGAAGACATCGCGGAGTCTTCGTGCATCGCTCTGGGGAGGGTTTGGGGGGGGCGAAGGGGCGAACCTCCGTTGATAATTGTACATCGTAAATTGCACTTCCGTTGATGTTCTCAGACGTCTTATTTCAATGGAACGTGACGGATAATCAAAATCAACGAGATTTAAAAACTGAGTTCTTGTGCATGACATGGCATGTTGGAACAGATATGAATGTACTCGACAAGATTGAAAGCTTTCACCTTTGTTGTTCATCAATTTATGTTTGAGAGATCGTGATGACTGTGATATCTACGTCTTATGCTAACTCTTGCATACTCTTCGTCTCTTTTCCTCGAATGCTTCTCCCACCCCCCATACACTATCAACCAAATCATTACAATATCAAATGAAGGAACCAACGGTGTCTTGACCTACATCGGCTCACGTGGGGACGAATTCGCCTACCGCCACCTTCGCCCTCACTTTGAGCTAGGCCGTGCCAAATTTCAGTTCTACTCCTCGCGAGATCGTCAGTCCATGGCCGATCTCATTGCTGATGCTGATTTTGTGATCAACTTGATCGGAAAGTACTACGATACCAAAAAGTTGGAAGATACGAACAAATTCCCATATTTGAACTACACTGTCTCCACTAGCATCCATGAGGCCAATGTGGTGGTTCCCAGGACCATCGCAGAACTATGCACTGAAATGCAAGTGGACAATCTGATTCATGTGAGCAGTGCTGCAGCCAATCCCGAATCAAGCTCGGAATGGGCCAGAACTAAGTACGAGGGGGAGCAAGAAGTCCTCAAGGCATATCCCTGGGCTACGATTGTGAGGCCGACTCAAATGTTTGGCCATGAGGACAAATTGCTTAACTGGTTCGCCAACATGGCAGATCGTTTCCCGGTTGTTCCTCTCATTGATGGGGGACATGCCCTGACTCAACCTGTATGGGTTGACGATGTGGCAAAGACCATTAATCGCATCATTGATGATCCGGAGATGTTCGAAGGACGCCGCGTCGATTGCTTTGGTCCGCAAGATTATTCGTATGCTGAACTTGCGAGATTTGTGTATGATATCACCGGACAAGAGCCAACATTGTCTGAGGTGCCCTCTGAAGTTGCGAAATATGCAGCCAATGTCTTACAGTATGAGGGGAATCCTATGATGACTCCTGACTTGATAAACCTTTGGTCCGAAGATTACTTGGCTGAAATGACGGCTGAGGAGTATGAATCACAACCAAAGAAAGATAAGGTGTTTACAATGAAGGACTTGGGAGTGGAAAGCACTCCAATTGAGAAGGTGGCGTTTAGGTATTTGCACAGGTTTCGCAAGGGTGGTCACTTTATTTTGGCAGAGGGATACCATTGAGTGTTACACACAAACTTGTGCGTAGTCTATTGATGAAAGTGGATGCGTCGATGGTTAAGGAATGTGTACAATAATTAAATCATTTTAACTTGAAAGTTAAATTTCAAGGCAGTGGGCTAAAACAACACTTCAATACTGTTATGTAATGCATTACCCGGAAGTGTTCGTTTCCAGAATCAGTTTGATGAACTGTCAAACGTGTGTTACCCCTAGGCAGATATGTGCGACCAATTTAAAAAATATAACAAAGCAGCTATTTGTGGAAATTTAAATTACTTGAAGCTTGACAAACTGAGCAATTCTGATCATATTACATCTTTCCACTATCAACCATTGGGTCAGATAAACACCACTGATGTTACTGGATTCCTCTATTTGGGGCTCATCAAGTGAAATTCGTGGGAAACAATCTGCATTACCTCATAGCAAACAGGAGCTAAGCACACTCTCGTTTGTACCCCCAAGTCACATTTTATGACATCAAAACTAATGCATGAGTGGTAGAGGCATTTTTTTGTTGCCAAAGGTATGACCAGGTGGAAGTTTACTAAAGATTGTCCATATTGTGATATTAGTACAAGTCTCAGACATATCACTTGTGAATTATGACCTGGTGCGCACAACAAATGTCATTTAGTGCTTATCTTCCACTGGTGCATATCTGCTGCAAATTTAGTAATTTGTGTCATCAGTTGCAGAGTTGCAGAAAGGGCACTATAGACAATGGAGCATGGAAACAAAGAGAATATCAATACCATTGTATTGTATTGGAATTGGAAGGCAAAAGAACCTCTAACCACATGTTTATTGCCATTCAAGGCATCAAATATTCTTGAGTCATCCTGTATCACATCATCTCACCAAGCCATTGACTTAATGAGTTGCACTGGCCAAAGGGGTTGAGTTCATCAATAGAAAGTATCAAAATAGGCTGCTAATAGATAGTAGATGTAGAAAGTCAAATATAGCGGTGTGTTTGGCTTGGCGAAAGTAAGTCTGAATAGAGCTAAACCCTACACTGTATGACATTTTTTCTTCATCATTCACTGGAAAGTATGGATTCAAATCGAAGAAAAAAGTATTGGTACCTTTTAGGGATTAAGTTGTACATGAAAATCTATTGCATGGAAAACAGTTGTTAAAATAATTACATAAATGTAACCCTACTTGCCACCTATAACTATAAGAATTACCAAATCATTCCACAAACCCACTGACACAAGTAGAGTGATCTTTTTATCATATTATCTTATGACCAAAATGAACAGAAAACAAAAGTTGTGCATGGCTTCGTTTCAATAGCATAAAATACTGATAAGTTTGTAAATATATGGCCTAGTACACTATGCCAGGGTTAATAATTCCCCTTTTGGCCACACCTTTATTATTCCCAATCTCTATGCTCATGCAATTTACCTCCAAAAGGTCCATTTTATATGATTTTCTGCATTCATGAATTACAATAGACAATAACACCTCTAGAATGGTATTGTCCATTATATAAGTTAATCCAATTAGTTCTATGTGTAACTCCTTTAGGGCATAAACAAAGAAACAAATTGTGAAGTATCATGAACAACTGTTTTACTCATTATTTAGGGCATTATTACTCTTGATGACTTCTCTGCTTCATGACCCAAGTAGCCATTTTAATCTGACTTCATATTTGTTTGATCTTGCTAAATACTTATTTACCAAAACAGGTCACACGTCAAACCAAGTGAAGGAACTCTTCTGCTGAAACTGAAACAAAAGGACATCAGAACAAAAAGACATTTGACTCGCACTTTAATGAACTTCTTAACATTTCAGATATGTTTCCAAAGTTGGAGGTTCAAATTTTGGGGTGGCAATTTTATGCCACTACTAGCATTCCCACCTTATCTTACTTCGTATGTCCCATCAAAAATATCACATTGTCACTCCATAATGCATCTAAAATTCCCTAATCATGTAACCAAGACATCATTGGGAACAAGAGCGAATGTACAGTATGCTATGTTTTTTCTCAAGCAATTTATACTACTACCCCAGTAAAAATATGTTGTGACTCATCTAGCAGACTGTAAATTCATGCCAGAAACTGTTAACCACTCATAACATTCATCTAAAACACAAGATATCATAACCTCTTATCAGTAGTTCTAACACACTCTTTTGCCAATTTCCATTTACTCTGTTTTGTACGATGTGATGATGTGTGGCTCTCATCTTGCTTAACATATATCAATAACTCAACTGAAATATATCTCATCATTTCTCAAGTGATACAAATGAGTCCAAAATCTCATATGATGGTGCTGACAAGACTAAGAATTAATGCACAAGATGATAGCAACGCCCTAACTCTGGTTGTGAATGTTCCATGGACAATGAAAGTTGTTGATTCTGCTGGAAATTTCATGCAACAGTTGAATCTTAAGCACTTCATTTGGCAAGGAGATGGAAAACCGGTCCTCTTTGTTCTATCATGATGGGAAAACTGATTGTTCTGATAAATTTCATTTCATTGAAAGAAAATGTTGATTCACCAGACATAATTGACATCTCTTTAGCTGATAGGCCAAAAGACATAAGTGAAGAGGAAGATGAACTCTAGGTTGAACTCATCTTGATGAGTAAATACCTGGTTGTGACTACTGCTAAGGGAATGGATGGTAATTGTTGGAGAGTGATCCGTCAAGAGTTATGAACACAAATTATGTAGGTAACTGGGTGGTAAAAATGTTTGCCTGCTTCAAGCCCCAAACCAGAGCCTTGAGACACATACATGACATATGTCAATGGTTGAAGACTTTTGCTCACAACCAACTCATTAATTTTGAGGAATATCATGAAGACAGAGGTGTCTGGGATTTTATCACCTAACTAGTTGCATTGTTGCCACCAGTAGATTGACAGTCCTCTTGAATCTAATAATGATGGCATGATTGTGACAATGATGAATGATGTCTTCTTGGTCAAAAGCAACTGAAAACTTCATTTCCACTTCTAAGCAGACCAGTGTTGCAAAACAAAACATTTGAAACATTGTTTGTGGCTTACTTTGTGACTCAAGTTTGACCACGTTTGATAGTGGAACATTACTTGCCTTGAAATTAAAAACATCATTCTTATGATGTAAAAAAGAACAACTCATCAGTTCTTGCCATGCTTTTTTATTGTGTTCATTGTGAAGCAGATGTGTTGTTGAAATGCAATCTAAGGAGGGCCCAAATCTACTTTCTGGAGCAAAATGAAACTGGATTTTTGAGTCCAGTACAAATCAGAATGCTTTCCCAGATCTGGTATGGCACTAACTTCTATACCAGATCATTTATAGTCACCAGATTTTTTTCAAAAATGCATACGTCCAGGCTGTCCTGGAAGTTGCTGACATATCTACACATAAAAAAATCTACAGACATATCACACCCCATTACCTTTTTGACCTTTTGGAAGCACACACCGCCACCAACATAACCACCATGTGCTAGTAATATTACATGCTTTTGATGCTTGGCTGTCATGTGTGACTAGCCAAATCATGACTTGATAAATTTTATGGAGAATAGAGAATTTGGCCTCTAGGACAGGAAAAGTATTCACGGTACTTAAACCAAACAATTTAAGGTTTTGATGTTTTAATTAATCCCATTGTCTCATTGCCAATGATTGCCCAGTGAGTAAACAGCCTTAAAAACTTCCATTCTTATCAGTCTTAACCACCAAAATGGTGCCTATAAATAGTTTCTGGTGCTAAAATACCAGAAAACATGGTAACTTAGTAGAGTACATATATGATATTCAATAATAGTCCCATCTATTCAAGTAATGTCAACCACAAAGGACCTCCTAAGCTAAAAGATGTAATAATTTTAATCCATCAGATGTGTGACAGTAACAGGCAGAGCATTGGGTTATTGTAGTGCACATACATCTTAACACCACTCATATATCTACTCCAGATCTGGAGTAAGAATGTAATTGCTACACAATTTCTTGAGTAGTAAGGTGCTAATTAATTCGCATTCTGATACGCTTTCATTTAAGTGACAATATTTTTTATCGTGAGGTTACTTGAGACTTCACAGGTATGATTCTTACGAATCACCTCAATTTTGCTTCTGGTGGTTCAATTTCAATGATGCAATGTGACAGAAACTCATAAGGTAATAGAACATTGTCAGAATGAAATTTGAACTATTGGTTGCACAGTTACAGAATTAGTGTAAGACTGAATAGAACCACATTACCCCAATACCACTCCTTTTGTACTTGAAGGCAATAACCTACAAAACTTTGTAATTTTTGACAGCAAAATCGCCCCAACAATAATCATATCATTCATTGGATGGAATGTGTTACAATTTCAATGATCATTTCCAATGAAATGTTTTGACTGCTGTCTATGAATTGACTAATTCTACCCACTTGAGTACTCACAGAGACAGTCCCAATACCACCTGATAAATCTCAATCGTGATCCTCTAGTTGATATTCTGATCAGACTAATTTGTTTACATGCGAATCATGAAAGCTGAGTCTAATTTGTTCAAACGCAAATCATGAAAGCTGTCAAACCTTAACACATTCTAATGTTAAGACAGCTATCATGATTGTAACTCATGAGGGCATGGTGTGGTATAACTTATATGTGCCTTTTTCATGAACGCTTCTTGTTTCTAATGTCCCCATTGGCTACTAGTGAGTGTCAAAGTTTCTGTCGATTGTGTGGCAATACAGATGCAGACAAGATTGATAGCCATCATTTTCCTTAGAAGGTTGATTCTTTCCTTGGGAAAATGCACCAGATCATGGTGCACTCAAAAAGTGCCTCAGTATTTGGCCATGCAGTTGTAGTGATACTAATTCATAATTGTACCTCATCTTCACTGTGAGGTGGGGGCAAGGAATCAGTTTTGTGGTGATCATGTCCAGATTAAAAGAATCCCAATCAACATATCTTTCTACATATATCTGGGGTTTTAAGAATGAATGTTTTCTTTCTTAAACTACAAAGGGGGCAAACTTCATACAGAAGATACTCAGTCAGTGCTCAATGTCATTTTTTGTCTCTTTATGGCTCAATATTCATCACATTGAAAGTACAATCAAAAAGGTTGATTGGTTGTTCTTTGTCATAGCTACTGCATGGTCCAGACTTAAAGTGGTGTTTTGGTTCAAAGTGTTGTAGTGGAAAGGTCAACCTGAGCTCTAATATCTCGTTCTTGTCTTTTTATCTCTTGAACTTTTACTGACATAAATGGAGTCCAATAGTGTTAATCCACACAACATTATGGTGTTCATAACATGGCCTTGTCCTCTTAGATAAGAGAGATCTATGGTATAGTCTGGTTCATAATAGCCAAATACCAAATATCAAAACATTTGTAATGTTTGCTTGACGAACCCACCCTCCACCCTGATGAATCTAAATCATGTTTATACTTTGTAGAGATTCTCAATGCTTACAACAACACACACGGGTGTAGCGCTCTGTGACTGTGACTCCTGACTCCTGAATCCTGATGATTCCAGTGTGGCATTTGTACAACCAAAAGTCACCACACACCAATCACACATAGTCAATAGGTGATGGCATGGATGAGCAGGGGTATCACACTGCATCATAAAAGTAAAATGAGTAAAATCAAATAAAAAATGTGTTGATTTTTGTCATGCTGCCAATATTAGACTTGTCCTGTTTATAAGAACCAAGCATGTTATGGTATTATCCACATCCCTATGGAATGTGGAAGGAAGCCAAATTTGGCCTCCCTCATGTAAAACATATGCTGTCTGTACCATACTGTGAGTGGATGCCAGGTCTGCCCTCCCTTGATGAAACTATTTATGTGTTTTTCTTTGAAAAGCTTTTGGGGTTTTTTGCGGCCCTTTTCAGCTTGACCTATTTTGACAGGTTGTGCAAATCTATGGTATCAATTTCCAAATTGAGTTTCTAAGTAGCTCACGATAGTTCATCTCTCTATTTTGAAGTCATAAGTCATCACATTCACAGTAGAAAAACATGGAAGTACTTTAGAAGGCTAGCGTTTTGAAGTATACCAACTGTTACAAAAGTATCTCAATGGAGACAATCTACAGATGCCATCTCTGCACTGGCTTTGAGAGAGGCCGAAAGAGGCCTCCCTCAATTCTATTTGAATTTCCTTCAATATATAAACAGGGGAATCATGTCAAAAGCTATTATGGTACCATTCCTGTTTCTCCTGCTTTCTGTAATATATGGTAGACCAAATTGCAGGTTCCTTCAGGAGCTTGCTAGGTAGCTACTAAAGGTAGGACAAGGTTGAGTAGTCACAGTGTGTAATAAAACTCTTCCACCTTTGTCTCGAGGAGGTCTCTAGGTCAGATAGGTCTACAATACATATAGAGAGATAGGTATTGTAACCTTACACCTCCGGCTTCTGCCTCCAAAGGCACCCATAATAGAGGAAGACCACCGATGGTTTGGCGATTATTGGGGTTCCCATGTACAAAATTTACAACTGATTTGGCGATATTCCCTCTTCTTCCCTATCCATCATCTGAGCGTCATCTGCTTCTGTGAACTCTCTCTGAAGTGCCCCAGCTGCCATAGAGAGAGACCTCACATAAATCATCGAAAAATCCGCCATCAATTTGAATAATGCCGTTTCATTGTTCTGCACAAGTCATGTCGGTGATGATATCATTGGTACTGACAACGGACGTTGTGAGATCCTTTCCGACTTCCGCAAGTGTTGCTTTCCAATCAAGGCACAGCGTTCCAAGCAGACGAAAGTTACATCGGCAGAATCGCAACGCTTCAACGAAATTGAACCTCAGATTCAAGACGTTTGACGAAATGTTGCAGTATCATTCGAACGTTCCTCTATTGATCGATTTTTATGCGCCTTGGTGTGGGCCTTGTAAAGTAAGATAGATATGCTATCATCCCTTGTCTGGGGAACGTCCGTAGACTTCCCATGAAATGTAATCGGTTGTGCGTTCTTTTCCGAGTACTCTCGGAGCCAATTAAATGGTGACACTTCGACTGAAGATATTTGATGCCTGACAAGTATCTAACTTATTCACATCTATCAACACTTTTCCCTTAGCTAATGAAAGATGAATTAACAAAAATACGGCCAATACTTGACAACATGGGCCCGTCGATTAGTCAAAATGTTTCCCTTGATAATGATGCAGATGATTGCAGTGTGGCAGACGCTTTTCAAAGCTCTGATTGCCTGGGAATGAGCACCGACATCAGAAATAAAACTGTCGAAAAAGAGTCGCATTCGTCTGTAGACAGCAACACGAACAAAACCGATAATGCAACCAATCAAACAGCGACAAAGCCGTCAGGCATCCCTATTTATCATGTAGATGCCAATCGATTTCCTCAAGTGGGGGCAAGAAATCGCATACACGGACTCCCAACTCTGGTTTTGTTTCTTAAGGGCGTTGAAGTCTGGAGAGTCGAAGGTGTGATGTCAGGAGATGAGATTGTAAGGTCAATAAATCATGAGTTGGAGAGGATGGCTTTGGCAACTGATTCTTCTACAGGACTCCTTGAGGTTAAGCCAATGAAGAGCACGGTGGATTAAAATTTTGATCAATTAATGAGGATCGCATTGAAGACGCAAGGAAAAAACGATCTTGTAACTGTTCGTGACATTCCGAATCTGCGACGGTGACAAATCAGCAACCTCGAAAAAGTAGGATCAAAACGTGAGAGCACAGCTTATTCCTCATTCACGCAATCTATACTACACACCGGAGATTATTGTTAGGAACATTACCCACTCGCGCCCAGCCCACGTCAAATCAAGACAGATGTTTGTGAGACGTTAGTACGTTAGACTAGACTTTCCTGTGGGAATGATCTATCTTTTGTTCGAGAGTTCTCATTACTGCTCACCAGCATAAAATGCAATAAGACGTCAGTTCAGACAACAATTTGGCCTTCTTTTGTCTACATTTACATGGTCTATCTCAGAATCCATAATACATCATATGAACTGACAAAGATGAGACGAATCCACGCCAAAACCTTTTCACCAAGGTTATTTTATCCTCACGCTCTCACTTCAAAATGATTTGAATCTAACACAGATCAATAGACAAACTTGGAGGATGGCGGCTTTCTTTAGAGGCGTACTTTGCAAACGTTCCTCCGACAATAAGAAAGGTGCGAAACCTAACATTCCCAAGCTCCTTGGTGACATCGATATCAATCCATTTCTTTTCGCGTACCGGCCCAATTTCCTGAAACGTGTAGGAGCGCTCTTGAGGAGCATTCCTCCAATTGATAGTCGCCTCCTCCCAATTCTCTTCTTGTGAAAATACGTTAGAATCAAAAGTGGTGATACCTCCACCATTCCTTGACTTGACAAGTGGGTATAAACTGAGCGTAGCACTTCGAACACAACCCAAGTTCTTCCTTACACGTTTGAGATCGAACTTTATCAACGTGACAGTCTCGCCATCAGTGCCTACTTTGAGAGCCTTCTTATTCCCGTAGTTCTTAAAAGGACGATCGTTTCTGATATAAGTGTCACCTACAGCTGTGAGCCAAACTTTTACGGCTGGGCGTGACGCATCACCGGAGTTGGCATCGTTTCCCTTATTGCCTGCGCTTCCGGCATTGTTCATACTTCCTCCATTTCCCGCATTACTTGTGTCTTCAATACCTGAACCGTTGCCCCTCCCATCCTGACCTGATGGTGAACCACGAAGCTTTGTTGGCGCGGAAGACGGCATCTTTGTAGGGGATAGTGTAACCTCGCATTCATACTGTTTCCACCAAAATACTTTCTCGCAGCACTCCTCCTTGGATCCATACACCATACTCCAGTGGGGCATATTTGCATCGTCGACACAAGTGAGGTCTTCCCAGTTAACATACCAACGATCAGCATGGGCTACACAAAACAAAATCGCAGTGGAAAGTAGAAAAGGATACGCCATCATGATGCACGGGCGTGTCTTGAATGCTCACACCGTTTGAAACAAGTGAAGATGTCAAAATGTGAGGCCAGTCGCTCGCAGCTTATGGCCTTTTAGGTTCAGGCAGATGATCTTCATCGCAAGCTGCGAACTGAATTTACTTGCCTGCAGTGATATGGCTCTGCAAAGGTTCTACGACCGTTTTTTACTGTTATTGAACAGTTTTCCATTGTCCATTCATGTGGAAAGACATTTTTGAACTTACACATGAAATTTATTTAGGTAAACTATTTACAAGGCGCACTCTTCATCAAAGCTGTTAGCATTGAATAACGATCGACTCGTGTTATTCGATAGACAATCATCAGGGCGCACACGATTTCATCTTACCAAAACCAGCTACACGATTACGTCAACACATGCCGCGCTGATTTGGTTCACTGTGATTGGCCGCCCTGATAACGTCTACAATTTGGAGTCATAACATCTCCGATTGTTTTCACTCAAACAAAGAAATACCGACCAACACTATGGCGACAATCTCGGCCGCGAGCAGTGGCTCATCTAATCGTGTCATTGGAATCGACTACGCGAAGGTACTTGGTGAATGGGCCAAAGAAAACGAGCTAAATGACATTAACGTCAAAGTTCTGCTCCAGAAAAATAAGGGCAAAGAGCCGAAGTTGTTCGTTCGACTAGCAAAGAAGTACAACAAGCCGAACGCACTCAATGATATCTTTCGATCCCGTGCTAGCGGTATCGACTCTACTGATTACCATGCTCTGACGGAGCTATATCTCTCCGTATTTTACCCATCTGATTTGGGCGAGTGCAACAGGCTCTTGAAAAAGTATGAAGGTAAGTTAAAGGTCTTGTAACTGGAACATGTCAGGAATTTACATCTCATGCTACTTTCAATTCAGGCGAAGAAAAGGAATTGTTCTCAAAGCTCGCACAGAATTTCAACGCTTGTAATCCCTTCGATGCATCATCAGAAGCAGAGGTTGACTACAACAAAATCCTGACGACTTTCTTCAGCACAGTCGATCCTGATCGGGTCAGCGAAGTCAATGCAACCTTGGAGAAATGCAAGGGGCGTGAGACTATACTACTAGCAGTTTTGTCAAAAGAGTACCAACAGCCAAATCCACTCAATGCTATCTTCGCTACGCGCGTGGAGTCGATTGATGCCAATGATTATGATGTTTTGATCAAGCTCTACCTCTCCGTATTCAACCCCAAAATTGTGCATCGGTCCAGTGCTTTTCTCGGGCAATATAAAGGAAAAGAAGGAGAATTGTTCGCCAAGCTAGCCTCCAAATTTCATGCAATCAATCCTCTAGCTAACACGGTCGGTAGCAGGGGGCAAGAAAATTTCTCCAAAATTCCTTGCAGCCCCGCTCTATCGAACAAAAGTATGGTCCATATCAATCTTAGTCCTTGTATTGCTGCTTAAATCGTCAAGTTGCGATGTTGTGGATAGGGGTTAAATTGTGTTTCTTGTCGTTGGTATTTGAGCTGAAATCCTAAGCATAGCTGCCTTTCACTTTTGTATACAAATAGAGAATGAAAAGATAAACTCTATTGATATTCATGATTTAACACAGGGTTAATTCTGTTTTCATACAACGAGATTCGACGTGTCGTATTATTTGTACACTTAACCTCCGGAAACTCCCCTCAACAATAAAATCCAATTCACATTAATCTCAAATGATCATCCCACGGAGAAGGCAGCCCAAATGACAAGAGTGCGACAGGAACGCTTGCACGACTTCGATCTTGGTTATTTTCAAATAAGCCTCTTCATATGGCTGTCTTGGCGTTTCATGGCTTGCCTTGAAATGTGTCTTCTCCGTATTTCTTCGCAGGCGTATACATCCCACTGAAAGCGAAACGTGAAAAAAAAACAGTGTAGGTGAAAAGGTTTCGTGAAAATATCACAATCGACACAGTTCTCACAAGCGATCGCCATAACCACTTCTCTAAGTAGTACTGATGTTCGCTCCTCTCTTTGTCGCCGCCGCCCTTGATACGCCATTTCTCTGTATGGAATGTGGTTCACTTTGTAGTAGGAAAGATTTCACCCAAAAAAATCTTACAGGAGATCACTTTACTCACCGATGCAAAACGCCGCATCTGAGATAAGCTGCGTCATAACATACCGCAGCAGCAAAATCCGCACCTCCTCGTCTCCTCCAAAGATTTCTTTTATTAGTCTATCAATGGCAATATTGAATGCTTCAATGACACTAGGCAACAGTTCCTTTGTTTTCTCTGTCAATCGTAGTTTGTCAGAGTTTTGTACAAACCTCACAACCCAATCACCGTTTGGTTCTTCTTCCATTCCGAGTGTGTGAAAAAAGCTCATGAGAAACTTAGTCAAAAAGCCTGGTATCGTCTCCAAACCAGGCTCGCCAAGATCGAACATCCATACTTGGTTTTTATCTAAGAAGAGATTGTGCAGCCCTCCATCGGTCAATCCACAGGTCCTAGTTAATCCAGAAGGAGGGATATACAATGAGGTTGGATGTTTTCACCACAAAGCGGGAAGGCAATGGCAACCTAGCTTACCAAATTCGGGATGTTGCATTAGGATTCTTCATCGAAAGTGCAAGTTCTAGTAAATACTGCCATTGATCTAGCCCATGAATAAAGAGAGGATGGCCTTGAAGAGGATGCTCTTCGTCTGCGGATTCATCCACAACAGAAAGATCAAATATTTCCTCCAATGACTGTCTTAAGCTGCTTTGTTTCTTCATAGAATCGCACCCGCGAAAGTCACCTCCGTCTCTCTCGAAGCAATCATTTAGAATCTTTTCCAAATGTTTAGCGGGTTGCAGCTCTTTTGGCTTCAAATGAATTAAGCCATTTCTGAGATCCGCACCAAACTTTTTGAGAAGTACGAAACGGCCAGTAACAGGATGAAAATTTTTGTGAATGGCCTTGCCGACGAAGTTGTTTGCAATAGTGGACACATCAGCCGCAGTAACTTTGTTTTCACTGGCGTTTGCAGACCTCATGCGTGCCTTTATACTCTCATATTCCATTCGAACACCATCGAGCACATCGACTTCGTTCGGCATTGTCAAAAGCTGGAGGTTGCGGATTACACGGATTTCTTCATCCAAAAGATGGTGTAAGAGAGAACCTTTCAGTTTACCTTTGGCGAGGAGGGATGAAGCAGTTGGTGCAGATTTTGTTGGTTCTTCATGACTTCTGCCTATTGTTTGCTGTGCCAACGTTACTTTCCAGTTGTTAAGCAGCATATGATGATACAGTTGATTGACAAATGCTAAAAGGGATTCGTATCCATCATTCCCTTCCTCTTCCGGGTGGCAGGTATGTGTAGAATCAGTGTTGTCACGTGGTTCTTTCTCTTCACCGTCCGCTCCTCTCCAGAGGCGGTAACCGCCCCCAAAACACAAGTCAACATGCTGAGAATGAGTACGTATTGACGAACTGCTGGCATGAGAAGACCCAAACAAACAAATCGACCTTCCTGACTTCGTGATGGAAACTTGGGGTTCTTTCTCCTGCGCACTCTCATCAAGTTTTCTGTCGTTTATTTCACTTGAACTTGCATGCCTCCCATCGCACGATGACTGAAGGCTAGTGCGTAAACTGGCCCGAAAGGTACTGTTTCTCAGTTCACCCTCACGTTCGCGCAAGTGCATAGGACTAATATATAACATGCGAAATGCCGGAATGCGTTGTTTCATGTAGTCGATTGCACTTTCAATCTCCTGAAGTTGAGCGTAGTACCCGTCACCGCTGTCCTCGATTGCGTGACATGGCTTTTGCATTAAATCAAAACTTTGGTAGCTAGACGAAATTGGCATGGTACCCACTCTAGAGATAGACGCAGCAGTTGAACCTTCTTTGTTATCGAAGATGCTACCCCGTCGAAAAAGAAGAGAACCCACACGGGACATGATCGGTTGACTGCTTATCTTCCTCACCACTTTGCTCGCACCTGCAGTTAAATTTCCCCCAAAGGCGTTCAATGAATATCTTCGATTGGAATTGCTAGCTTTCGATTCGCGCGGATCATTCTCCTTAGCGACAGCTTTGGCAATTAAATCCATTTTTGCATTACCACGAGCCATCAATTCTCTCTCAATCTTGTATAAGCTCACTAGCTCGAGTAGATCTTTGTGCCCCCCATGTTTCATGACTAAACTTCCGAGCTGAGGGTGGAATCCTCCAAATACTACATTGGAGAAGAAATAAGAAATGCACTGAAGCATGAAAACTCGTTTACAATATACGAATCTTACCAGTAACTCCGCTTCCACCTCCACCATACTTCCTAATCTGCTCCGGGTAGTCCAAAAGACTGGATGGAATATAAATATTAGGATGGATATCGGCGAGATTGCTATCCGACTGCGGTTGAATCTTGAGGCACGTGCAGTTCTGACCATCACTAGTAGACCCATTCTCTAATCGTGTTTTGGATTCCGAGCTTGACGCGGTAGGTTCATCCATCATGACCATAATCCCTTGATCGATGGGAATCTTTTCAATCAAGAGACATTTTTTAGGGCAGGAACACGTTTCAGTTTCGGTATCTCCGCGGACTCCATGCTCATCAATGACAGCGAGTTCAGGAAGTGCGTGCTTCACTTTAACTATGATTGGCTTGTTGTCAACCGTCCTCAGATGATTCATTTCAGAGTTGGCCGTCATGTTGAATGGACGTTCATTTGCAGAACACGACAGCTTTTATTTTGAAATACAGATAAACGATATAAGCACACGCTGATGATGAAGGCACATCTGAGTTTGCGTCGTCGCCAGGCAAACTTGTGTCGAAGTACAGAAAAAATTATTATGTTGACAAAGGAAGGGAATCAGCAGATCCAACAAGAAGCGCTGGGGACCTCTGGAGACGGACGCACAAAAAACAGCTGTAGGATTGATGTGCTATGCTATCAAGATTTTTTCAAAAACTTAGTTGTATTGGAGTTGCAGGAAACATATGTCTGGAAGGGATAGGCCCTAATGCAATCCTGCATGGATCTGCAATTATTATTTTTCTGTACCATACCATATGCCTATCTCAACAGGAAAAATCTGCACCACATCATTTTTTGATCTTGAATCTTGGTAGGAACAAGGAACAAACACAGTTTTTCATCATATATGGAACAAAAATCAATTTTTTTATATGAAAAGGAACAACATGAATATTTTCTATGTCTCTAGAGGAACAAGGTTACATTTTTCAATCTCACATTGAACAATTTAAGACAGTGCTAAGATCATGAATAGTGTTGTTCCTACTGGGATTTTCTTTCCGGGAACGTTTCTACTGGGATTTTCTTTTCTGGAAGAATCCTACTGGGATTTTTTTCGGGGAAGAATCCTACTGAGATTTTTGTTCCAAGGATAATTTCCTACAGAGATATTTTCGACAAGGGTTATTAGAACTTTCTTCTGTGATATTTCATGCACAGGAACTATGTCTTGAGTTCCAAACGAGATATTTTTTGATACATTGGGTGTAAACCACTACTTTCCCGCATCTCCATTAGAGTGTCCATGTTTTTGATATGTGTTAGTTGAACTTAGTTGTCGGAGTAGAGATCACAAACAAATTTTGAAGTCGCAAATGTCAACTTTTGTGTGTCCATGTTTGCCATTGTAAATTTGTTAGTGTCCCATTTGTATTCGCATTTGACAGAATAATTTTTTTCCACCAAAACCTCGTGCCGTGGTAAAAAAGCAATAAGCGTATCACATGCAATGCGTAGCAAGGCGTAATAATAATATAGGCAAAGCTTATAGACTAATTATTTGTCTGTGGGGACTTCTTGAGGGCTAGACTTTAGTCTGTTAATCAAAATATGTCAGCACTCCTGATGCCAAATCCCCAAACAAAAACATGTCTGATCCCATGGACACAGGTGACGATGCCCCAATGGCATGCATCGAAACTACCTGCTTCCATTCTATTGGGAGTTGACGTAGATTACAACTAAAATAACAATTTGACTAGTTTATGTGTCTTTGTAGATCTATTCAGATCATTTACAATTAACATTATTAGAAATAATTATGAATGAATAGTAATGTAATCTTAATCTATCGCGATCTGAGTTCGCAACAAAACAAAAAAGGGAAAACATTTATTTTAATTAATACAGTTGAAAGCTAATTCTTCAATTGTATAGCACTACTCAAATTGTTTTCAATTTAAGCTCTTATTGGCTCCATTTCTGTCTTTAATGCAATCAGTGTAGATATATTGATGGAGTCTTGATTAAGATTGCAATATCCCGGTAATGATATGATCATCATCAATGAAACAATCTCACTTGTTTGTCATGAATTCTTGCTTGAATTCCACACTCGTAAAAATCGTTGCGACAAATAGTCCCATCTCACAAGGGGTGTTTGACTTGTGTACTGTGTGTCAAAAGTCCCAAACAGGAAGCTTGAAGTTGAAATGACAAATGATGTGCGACGATGATGCAAATCATCATCATGAGATTGAGGCTAGATGGGGCGACAAAAAGGAGGGAACAACCAAATATACTTGTGGATAAAAATGGTGGGCTACAACCCTGACATGCAGAAAAATGCTCTACGGGAGGAATTCAGTATATCCTACTACTTGCGAGCAACTATCGAATTTGTTAAGTTGCTAACGAAATTGATCAAATTTGTTAATTGGATGTTTTTAAATGTGTTAGTTCACTTCGCCGAACTGGTGACATCAGAAGAAGAAAAACTAAAATGACTAACAAAATAGATGTCGGTCGCTTCCAAATATCAAAAACGTAGACACTCTATTGGAAACTCCTTCTCCTCCTTCTACTCCTTCTACTCCGTCTACTACTTCTACTCCTTCTACTCCTTCTTCTCCTTCTTTTTCTTCTTTTTCTTCTTTTTCTTCTTTTTCTTCTTTTTCTTCTTTTTCTTCTTTTTCTTCTTTTTCTTCTTTTTCTTCTTTTTCTTCTTTTTCTTCTTTTTCTTCTTATCCTTCTTCTCATTCTTCTCATTCTTCTTCTTCTTCTTTTTCTTCTTATCCTTCTTTTCCATCTTTTCCATCTTTTCCATCTTTTTCTTCTTTTTCTTCTTTTTCTTCTTTTTCTTCTTTTTCTTCTTTTTCTTCTTTTTTCTTCTTTTTCTTCTTTTTCTTCTTTTTCTTCTTTTTCTTCTTTTTCTTCTCTTTCTTCTTTTTCTTCTCTTTCTTCTTTTTCTTCTTTTTTCTTCTTTTTTTCTTCTTTTTCTTCTTTTTCTTCTTTTTCTTCTTTTTCTTCTTTTTCTTCTTTTTCTTCTTTTTCTTCTTCTTCTTCTTCTTCTTCTTTTTCTTCTTCTTTTTCTTCATTTTCTTCTTTTTCTTCTTTTTCTTCTTTTTCTTCTTCTTTTTCTTCTTCCTTTTTCTTCTTCTTTTTCTTCTTCTTTTCTTCTTCTTTTTTTCTTCTTCTTTTTTCTTCTTCTTTTTCTTCTTCTTTTTCTTCTCCTTTTTTCTTCTTCTTTTTCTTCTTCTTTTTCTTCTTCTTTTTCTTCTTCTTTTTCTTCTTCTTTTTCTTCTTCTTTTTCTTCTTCTTTTTCTTCTTCTTTTTCTTCTTCTTTTTCTTCTTCTTTTTCTTCTTCTCATTCTTCTTCTCATTCTTCTTTGTCTTCTCCTTCTTCTCCTCCTTCTCCTCCTTCTCCTCCTTCTCCTCCTTCTCCTCCTTCTCCTCCTTCTCCTCCTTCTCCTCCTTCTCCTCCTTCTCCTCCTTCTCCTCCTCCTCCTCCTTCTCCTCCTCCTCCTCCTCCTCCTCCTCCTCCTCCTTCTCCTCCTTCTCCTCCTTCTCCTCCTCCTTCTCCTCCTTCTCCTCCTTCTTCTTCTTCTTCTTCTCCTCCTTCTTCTTCTTCTTCTTCTCCTCCTTCTCCTCCTTCTCCTCCTTCTCCTCCTTCTCCTCCTTCTCCTCCTTCTCCTCCTTCTCCTCCTTCTCCTCCTTCTCCTCCTTCTCCTCATCATTCTCTCATCATTCTCATCATTCTATCATCCTTGTCATCCTTCTCCTCCTTCTCCCTCCTTCATCCTCCTTCTCATCATTCTCATCCTTCATCATCCTTCTCATCCTTCTCATCATTTCTCATCATTCTCCTCCTTCTCATCCTTCTCCTCCTTCTCCTCCTTCTCCTCCTCCTTCTCCTCCTCCTCCTCCTTCTCCTCCTTCTCCTCCTCCTTCATCCTCCTTCTCCTCCTCCTCCTTCTCCTCCTCCTTCTCCTCCTCCTTCTCCTTCTCCTCCTTCTCCTCCTTCTCCTCCTTCTCCTCCTTCTCCTCCTTCTCCTCCTTCTCCTCCTTCTCCTCCTTCTCCTCCTCCTTCTCCTCCTTCTCTCCTTCTCCTCCTTCTCCTCCTTCTCCTCCTTCTCCTCCTTCTCCTCCTTCTCCTCCTTCTCCTCCTCCTTCTCCTCCTCCTTCTCCTCCTCCTTCTCCTCCTCCTTCTCCTCCTCCTTCTCCTCCTCCTTCTCCTCCTCCTTCTCCTCATCCTTCTCCTCATCCTTCTCCTCATCCTTCTCCTCATCCTTCTCCTCCTCCCCTTCTCCTCCTCCTTTCATCATCCTCCTTCTCCTCCTTCTCCTCCTTTCTCCTTTCCTCCTTCATCCTTCTCATCCTTCTCCTCCTTCTCCTCCTCTCCTCCTTCTCCTCATCTTCTCCTCCTTCTCTCCTCCTTCATCCTGTCATCCTCCTCATCATTTCATCCTTCTCCTCCTCCTCCTCCTCATCTGTCCTCCTTCTCCTCCTTCTCATCATTCTCATCCTTTCTCATCATTTCATCATTGTCATCATTCTCATCATTCTCATCCTTCTCATCATTCATCATTTGTCATCATTGTCATCATTCTCATCATCATTCTCATCATCATCATCATCATTCATCATCATCATCATCATCATCTCCTCATCATTCCTCATCCTTCTCCTCCTTTCTCCTCCTTCTCCTTCTCCTCCTTCTCCTCCTTCTCCTTCTTCTCCTTCTTCTCCTTCTTCTCCTTCTTCTTCTCCTTCTTCTCCTTCTTCTCCTTCTTCTCCTTCTTCTCCTTCTTCTCCTTCTTCTCCTTCTTCTCCTTCTTCTCCTTCTTCTCCTTCTTCTCCTTCTTCTCCTTCTTCTTCTTCTTCTTCTTTCTTCTTCTTCTTCTTCTTCTTCTTCTTCTTCTTCTTCTTCTTCTTCTTCTTCTTCTTCTTCTTCTTCTTCTTCTTCTTCTTCTTCTTCTTCTTCTAATCAAAAGATTTTTTCCTACAACACCATCAACTTATCTCAAAGAATGATTCAAAAGCAAAGATTCCAGTAAATGCTGCTTGCAATTGTGTGGTAGTTGTTATGGTAGATGTACTCCAGATAATGATTTGTGGTAGGATTTGTGGTACAATTTGTGATGCAACATTTAGTTTTGTGGCATTTACCACACAATGTTGTATCGGGAATTGTGGTAGAGCCATCCCTACAAATTTTGATTTTTGACAAAAACATGTGTGGTAATTTTGGTTTTGCTGGAAAGTTGATGTTATTGTCGCAAAAAACGAGACATCTACCAAATGTCTCTGTTTGTAAGAGCCTATGGATTATAAGGTATATTTTGCCAATTTTGTGGACATTAATGTTCTTAACCCATTAAATCATTTTCCAACATTCTAAAACTATTGGTGGTATGTTGTGTCATATATACATCAAAAACATGCAAACACTTCAATATGGAAGACATTCACACTGACAAACATACCACCGTATATTGTCTGCTATCACCTCATGCCCATGAGTCTACATTGCAAAGAAAATATGGAGTTACCATGATGACAACTTTCAACACTATCGATGGCATCCTAGATAAAGTTACCAACTAGAACTAGGGGTACCAAAATTTGTTGCTGCATGTGGGTCGTTTAAACTATAGTGAAAAGTGCCTAGAAATGGGGTGATGCTAGACATTTTCTAAAGTGCAATAGTACCTAACTTCTAGGAGATTCTAGCAAGAGAACGCACATAATCAAATATTGGCAGATAAATTCCAGATACTGGATAAAAAATAAAAAATAAAAAATAGGACACTGACCTGTTCCAGGTACTTGGAGTCTCAAGTCAAGCTAGGCTGCTGAACCACATTATTCAGAACAATAAGTACCAAAATTTGGTAGCTTCTAGATCTAGTTAGAGAGTTCCTAGCTACTAGAGGCTAGAGGATACCCTAAGATACAATAGATACTGATTTCTAGCACATTTGATGGCATGTGCCCTCTTTCAGTTTCAGGGCCTCTGTTGTATTGTACCATTGATAATTTTATTTCATACCATTGACAATCATTGGGCATTGTCCTCGTCACCATTACCAACTGGTGGGGCTACTGCCATCCACCAAACCTTCATTTTATGTATTTTAACGCAAAACTCTTTGCACCATGACAAACTCATTTCATCAGCTGTAGTAGGCCTCTCATGGCAGTTTCTTTACATTTGACAATTCACCATAAAGGGCACTATTTTTAATCTACATGCTACTCCCCCAATATTGTGTTTTATCATGACAACATAGCATGATGTAACACCGCCTCAGAATTCAGCCTGTGTGACAATCTTAGTTTCACATGTCCTGGACATGTCCGTGGACGTGTTCTCTGTCCTTAATTTCTCCAGGGCGCAGTTTTTTTGTGGACACATGGGCACACATCGGTGTTGAGTCCCAGACTCACATACATTACCTCACTGTATCAAGATACATAATTCTGTATCTTAAATATTTTTGTGCCACAAGCTTTATGCATTGCACTTAAATGAATGTGCACCCAACACCAGCCACTCTCGGTATGTTTCACCTGAAAGTATCAAAAAGGAGCCTTAATGAATTAATCACTCCATGGACTGTCACATCCTGTCATGTCCTCTGTGTCCAAAATTTAGTGTCCTGAATCCTTGTTTGAAAACACTAAAAACACAAGATGTCTTGGTCATGTCCAAGACAGTCCAGGACATGTCCGAGACATGACCTGGACAGTGTCTTTGTCAACAAGTTTTAGACGATAGACATGGACACAGCAGACATGTGAAACTGAGGTGACAAGGTTTTACCTGTCAGCCTTGATGATATGTGGATATACATGATTGTTTATCTATTCATGTCATGTTGTAAATCTCCATCTTCTTTTGAAAGGGGGGTGCATCCTTGCCATTGTACAACTGCTGTGTTGGTTGTGTGGGGGAAACAAAACACTTTTATGTGAGTTTAAACTTGCTTGTCTGCATCATACATCTCTATTTAATTGAAATCACTCCCCTTTTTGCCAAATGCATTTCAATTTTTTGACCATCTTATGTGCTGATTGTCGTCACTAACAGGAAATACATATTGTTGAAACAATCAGTGGAGATGACATTATACATGAGTTTTGTGTTGTGGTTGTTTAAGAACATTATGACTCAAGCATGAGCTGTAATGATGTTACTAACTCATTTTCCAACAAAATGAATGGATGACTCTGCACAACACATCAAAGACTAAATAGAGTTGATAGCTTTTGTGATGGGCACATAATTGTTGCAAGGGTAGTTTCAAAATCAGGTGAGTGCAAGTTTTATCATGCACCCAATGATGCAAGTGATTTGCAACGTACGTTATCATAAGAAATTCCATCTATCATCTATTTTTCTGCTGATTTGCAGCAAAACAGAACAGAATTCCATTTAATATAGTCTGGACTAGAAATGAATTGCTTGTTGTCCACATTATAATACAGATTCTGATTTCTAACTTGCTTGAATGGGAGGGGGGGGGGTGGAAAAGTGCCTCATTGTGGGGATTGTGCCATCATGGGTACTGTTGAGGCCTACATAAGCTTAGAATTTGCTCCCGTATACTTGGTTCATAAGAGCATACAGATTATAAGATATATTTTGCCAATTTTGATGTCATTAGTGTTTTAACCTGTAAAATCTACCCCGGATATACTAAAGCCTTCATGGATCATTTCCTTCTTGCAATGCACTTATATGAATATCTCCTTGTAGCTCAGGTTGGTTGTTGCATTATGTCAATTTATCACAAAACTCACCACATATTACTTCACACACACACACACATTGGGAATCAAAGGGGGGTATTAGGACCAAATCAAAGGGAAATTGGTGCGGCATATAGTACGAACAAGTACTTTGGTAAATGGGTTTGATCCATACAATGCTTTCACATGTTAGCATCACTAACTTGTGGATTATAAAATATGTTTAATGTATCTTTTGACATTTTCTAGCTCTTAAGAACCAAGATATATGGTAAGGGTTTGTCTAGGCCATAGAATATTTTTCTAGGTACCACAAACTAGGGTAAAAAAGGTGCATGTGTACTGTGTTACATTACTAATCACATGCTGTGACGTGTAAAAGGGGTTATCTAGCTTAAAAGTTTATCTATGTTTTACATGCTCTTGTAAAAAAGCAATACATCTTTAAGGGCTCTTAGATTATACCTAAGGCCTTTCCTTACACCCACTATGGCTTAAGTCCATGAGGGACTGTGTAGGTTGTGATTTTTATTTGGGCTGTTTTGAGACATGGCAAGGGGTACCTGCTTACCTGCTCACATCTTGCCTGTGCCACTTTTGTGTGTAGGTGCATTTGTGTTTTTTTGCATGTACACTCATAGGCCTCACTCTGCTAGATGAGCAGAGTATACCTGTGTCAGCTGGGAATAAGGGGTCAGTGATATGTCTGGTTTTTTACTACATGTAGAGGGACATGCATCACAGCTTGCGAGTGGAACTCACAAGAACTGGCAGAGCTCACAACTCATGTAAAGTTGTGGTCCATCAATTGATAGCGGTCTAAGCAAAAAACTTAAAAAAGGTTTAGGTAGAAAATACAAGTGTATAGGTGTTGTGCCTTGGAGAAGTGCAATTATGAGTATAAAACTATAGTAAAAATGATAATTGATGAGAAGCACTTATCATGCATTTATCATCTAGTTTACATGAAACTGTGTAGAATCCTACACAAATTAATTAGTATATATTTATGGCAGCTAGAAACAGTAGGAGCTCTATGTATCCTAGAGGTATCATGATACCCATCCGGCCAGACAGTGGATTCCAAAAAACAGATTTCGAGTAAATTAAAAATAATAATTTTGGAGGAAACGAAGTAACTCTATTGTAGTGCTGTAGAAACATACCAATTTTTATGCTGCATTCAACATGAAAGACTGTTCAAACGAACAAAATAGGAATACCATTCCAAAGCTTGGAAAAAGATCTTTTGATTGATGTGAGGTTGTAAATTTTTTACTCCAACTGTGATGTCATTTTCGTCTGTCACACAGATGACAGACAGTGCAGGAGTGCTCCTTTTGTATTTAGCTGTGTTATTTATGTCTAACATTGAGCATGCTAAATCCTGTGCCATTGGACCACATATGAATTCCTGTGTGGAATTCTTATGTTCAGTATCTTTGCATACTTGTCCTTTTGCAACAGAAGGAAAGTACTTCAGTTTCTATTTTAAGTAAATAGAATTAATTAAAATACATACTATTCTCCTCCATAGATACTTGGCCGATGTCAGAAGGAGGAGTAGGAGCAGGAGGAGATGAATGAAGAGAAGAAAGTGGCTCAGTTTCAATAACTAACAGACATTGCAAGGTTTTTCCAGCAAGCAGCAAAGAAGAAACCTCATTCTCGGCTGTACAATTTGGATTGATAACAATGGGTTCTAGGATGAGCTTGATTGCAGAGGTCTCATTTGTTATGATGGAGGTAGTATGAAGTTTACAAATAAAAATCCATACATGGATAGGGCTGTCCTTGAGGATATCTTTTCTGTAGTAGAGTAGAGGTATGTATTGAAACTGAAAAGGGGATGACGTGCCATTTACATGTGGTCTAAGATTGGTTAGTGGGTGTATGAACCTTGCATGCCTTGTGCATGCTGCATATGTGAACACACTCATTTTGGCAATGAGATACAAGTTATAGATAAGCACACATCAAAACAAAATAAGAGTCCATGTTTGTCAAATGTAACAATAATTTATTTACATGACATCTGGCTTCAAGGCAAAAGAAAATGTCTTTCTTGCCTATATTTGTTAAGAGTCAAAAAAGGAGAACGAGAGAAGAAAGTGGCTCAGTTTCCACTATACCTTAGATTTTGAAAAAAATCTTGATAGTAATTACCTGCATTAACACTTTTATGACTTTGTTGGTGATTTTCTTTGTGCTTGGACTTTTGCAGTGGCATCTATAGATGGAACCTTGGGGATGGAATCATCAATTATATCATGTGTTCAGAGTGGAAAGTTACATAGAAAAAAAGATTTCATTTGTTAAATGAAAGACAAATGGGGAGGTGAGGTATCTTGTCTTGCAATTGCAGATGCTGATTAATGACTTTGTCTGAGCTCCATTATTTATTGGGGCATTTCATTTTTCAGATGTAACATGGGACAATGGTACCCACAATAGTATGGATCTGAGGTTAACAATGAAATCAAAAAAATGTGTCTAACAAAAAGACATGTTAAAATAGGAGTGAAAGACAATCCCACCGCAGCATTAAACGTGTTAATATATGCTGATGCAAGCATCAAGGTTCTTGCAGAGTCATCTCCACATTCAGTGTGTGAGCTAAGATATTCATGGCTGTATGGGTGTGCCAAAAGATTAAAGCAAACAAAATTAATTGGTTCTTGAAAAGACCAAAAAAGAAATGAAATGAAAATGAAAGGGATTCCCATCATGCAGTCCTGAACATATGTCAACACAATTGTTTATGTTGGGGTGAAAATGAGGGTACCTCATCTTCCCCTGATCAGATGTGGCAAAGATTGCAGCTGCACTTGTCTGTGTTGTGGGCATGCGGCAAGATATGGCTATTCTCCCTCAATGGTTAAAGTACAATGACATCATTGTGGAAATTACAATTGTAATGTAAGTGGTTGTTGTTCACAGTTGTGACAATGCTGTGTTAATGCAGGGATAATAATCAATAAGTACACTTATTTATTGGGTGGCTGCAGAAATTGTATTAAAGTTTAGGGGTCATTCCCCCCCCAGATCTCCCCAATATCCTCCTTACGTACGATACTAAACGAAACTGTCACCATGATGTGTGAGAATTGTTTTTGTTCTTGTCTTTGACAAGCTGAAAGATGTGATCACAAGAAGCATTGATAAACTTTGCATAACAAGGTGCAACCTTGGTTGGTTTATACTTGGTCTTAGTGCCTGAAAGCATCGTGTTCAGCATGATGACATCAAAAAGAAATGATTAAGTTATAGATGACAAAAAGGACGGTGATATCCTACGGATGATGACACCCAGAACAAGAGAGGAACAACAGATTCTTGTTGGCTAACATGGCAACATTTAGGCCAGCACAACACAGAGAAATGAGTAGAATGCTGATATGAAGCCGGGTCAAACCAAGCTGCAATAAATTCAAAACTCAAACTCATAAGTCAGGTCAAACACCAGAAACCATGGGTTTCATTCTGCATCAAAACTCCTAATTTAATTGAAGCCAAGATGCATAAAAACACATCTCAAACTTCTACCACCATCCCATTTTAGTAAACCCAACACCAAAACACCCCAAATAGTGCCACAGGACAAAAAACATAGGATGATGAGACAACAAGGTCAATATGTTGGAAACTTGGTGTAGCAGTCATTCAGTGGCTGCAGATTTGGTGAAATGACGGACTCCTTGGACGTCATCAAGAGAGATTGCAGATGGTTTCGTCCAGTTGCCAATGCTTGAGACAAAAATAAAGAATGGTGAGGATTCGGTTCCTTTCGCACAAAGATGCGATAGTAGCATTTTGTCTATGCATCAGATCAAATGTTCTAAAATTGCTAGGATTTGGGGTCCATCTTTCGTGGTCTCCTCCACCGTGTCTCATGCCAGGCAAAGTTATGACTTGACAACAGGACATTTTATCAGATTCGATCTCACCCTTTCAGCGTGGATTAGACAGATATTCTTTGTTTATACTTAGTAAGAGTTTATTGCATCAAGAATTCTCCTTTGTTTCCATTGTAGTCCGACTCAATAATACCGATGTGTAGACAACTGACGCTCAATTCTCGCGTAATGGTACATATATTTTGGTGTGTATTGAATGTGGAGTACACTGTGGGCTTTGTTTGTTGTACCCCGGAATTCGGCCCGGCATAAAATAGACATATTGCCACTCATCTTTGTTACAGTACAACATTCTCATTTCCTCATTTTTTCATTGCTTTGAAAATTCCGTCTTGGAAACATCAACTTCTCCATTTATGAGTTCGTAGACATAGCAAACAACTTTGCTCCCCTGAACAGCAAGCAGTACAAATGATGGATTGACTTCAGCATTGTGTGCGGAGTATGCTCCAGTGATAGATCCCTTGACAATTAAGGTAGAGGAGAATTGAGATGGGAGATATTGAATAGTGACACAAAAACCAATCATACATACAGCAAGCCCCATCGGACTTGAGCATGAGCAATCACAACAAACAAAACATCGATCAATCGATTCTCACCGGAAAAATATAATATCCTCCATCAAACTCTACCACCCCATTTTTTCTCCTCCATCCACAAACCAAAACATCAACCCCTAGTCGCTTCCTCACCATACTCAACGCCCTCAAGTCTCCATATGGTGCAACCTGATGTCCTCCAATAATTCCCACGCGAAACGATCCAAGATGAATCACCTTTGTTTCCGGAAAAGACGGCATCGCCCCTGACAGTGGTTCGTTAGCACAGCTTGCAGTCGTAGGGGCATCGGAGGATTGGAGGTCGTATTCGCCCGCGATGCAGTGCACATTGCTTGCGGCGGTGCCTCCGACTAGGTCTCGCAGTCGATTGTATTCTTCGACACTATTGTAAATAAGTTTAAGATAAATTCAATGAGAATGCTTTTCACCGCGAGGAATTCACCATGTATCAAGAGGACCAATGTCAAACGTCCTCACCATCCAATATTTCCTGTACAAACGACATGTTGCATCTTGTTTGGGACGAGCATACGTTTGAAAGGATCTGGGATCGAAACTGCACGAGAGGGAATATGATGATCACCCAAGACAAGGACAAGTTCTCCGAAGTTTGCAGCCATTCTGACGGTTGTTTTGTTGTGCTGTGTGTTTCCTGCGGGGTCTCGTGTTGATGAGAAGTCAGCACTCTTATCGGAGACCTCTTCGCCGCGTCTTCGCTAAACATGCCGGGGGCGGATATTTCTCTCAAATAATTGAGGGCAATTGCACGAATGAAACACGTAGGCTAATTACCATATTTTACATAGATACTTGATGTAATAAAGCTCGGCGAAAAAGTAGTTAGACGAAGGCCCCTTTCACTAGCACAGAAAACAATACCAAAGTTCGATGCATGTACCTCTTCATCACCATCAATAAAAGTCATCTTCATCATCGAATTGATCAACAATCAACCCACTTATCCCTCCCAGGCTCCCTCCGCCCATCATCATGAGCTCCTTGGTTCTTACCTCTTCTGCTTCCCATTCTTCTTCATCCTCATCCATATCACTCATCATTTCCATGCCTCTCTTCTTCGCCAAGGCACGCATCACAGCTGCCTGCATTGGGCTCAATACCGCTTGCATCCCACCCAACAAGCCCTCATTTTCGCCGTCTAATATTCCACATTGAATGGCGCAACCAATCGCTACAGCCTCATCCGGGTTAACAGTTCGTTGAGGCACGATGCCGACTACTGCCTCAAGTAATTTTCCAATTACAGGCATGCGAGTTGCACCTCCAACAAGGACTATTCGTGAGAGTGGACGGCCATGAATGCCTTCCTGAACCTTTTCGTTCCCAGTAGAAACGGAAGTGGTTTGAGATGAACCTGTACTTTTATTCGATCGTTTCCCCAATAAACTGGCCATGGTGGCGTCTTCCGTCGCCGTTCGTTTTTGTTTACGAAAGGATCTCTCCCGTTTGTCGATGTCGCGCGCCTTTTTACGACCTCTCTGCTGCTCCTTCTTTTTAGCCTTGAGGTCCATAATATCTATCTGTTGCAATGCTTGGTCGCTCAGCACCTCTTCTTCGTCATCTTCTTGGCCGTCTACCCCAGCTTTGGATGTTTTGACTAATGCATCCCCAACATCATCCAAGTCCCAAAATTCCTCTCCGTCTTCTTCGTCTGCGGCGCGGGCCATCGCTAATGCAGTCTCGACAAAACTTGGCCTAGCTTCTCCTGGCAGTAAAACTCCTGCCATGATCGCTACCTCTCGTATGGGTTGTAATAACAATTGCAATTCATTGACGCAGATCTGTTCGAAGAGCTTTCGATCTAATGGCACAATTATATAGTCTTCCCCTTCCACCATGTTATGTTTCGCCTGGAGCATGTCAGAGTCAATAGGACCAATGACACCAATGTGACCACCACTGGCGAAATCGGTTCCTCCAATTTTCTTCCATCCGTCTTCTATCAATGGTACAAGTACGTCGATTGACTTTTGATTTGACAGATTCTTCCGTGCTTCCTCTGCTACACGAAGAATCATATCAGGGACTGCTCCTGACCCGTTTGCATACAAGTCTCTTGTACCACGTTGCTTCGTCTTTTCGCTCTTCATTGCGATACTCTCCGATTCAACCATTTTGTTTTTCATCATTTTCCGAGCATACTCTACAGCTTGCTTACTCAAATATTCTGCCACTCTCTTATCAAAGTCAGTCCCACCTAAACGATTATTGCCAACCGTGGCTAACACCTCCGTCACCCCTCCACCAACTTCCAAAACAGAAACATCGAAGGTCCCCCCTCCTAAATCAAAGACTAAAATTAATTCCTCTTTTGAATAGACCCCCTTATCAGAAGAAGAAATCCCATATGCCAGAGCTGCAGCCTCCGGCTCCGGCAACAATTTCACTTTCGGCACGCCCGCAAGTTCTGATGCGCGTATTGTTGCCTTGCGTTGAGCCTCAGTAAAGTAGGCTGGCACCCCTATCACTGCTCTTGTTACAAGTGATTTGGTTTTGGAAGCTTGGCCAGCAGCCTGATTCGTCTGATGATGGAGCTCTGCAACATCATACAGTTTACGAAGTATGCATGCAGATATCTGCTCGGGACGTAACATAATTTGATCGTTGTTATCGAACTTGTCTTGAAAAGTCAACAGTGCCGGATCGTGGATTGCATCCTCCAACTGCTTATGCAATTTAGGCAACTCGTTCTTTTTGCGTTGTTTCCACTTAGACGTTTTACTCCTACCGGTTCGTTTCGTTTCACCACTCTTTTTATCGGAATACAGAGAGGAAATGAACAAATTGGGAACTACTCGCATAGCCAGAGACGCCATTTTCCCACCAGTTCCAATAACACGTTTAACATTTCTATACGTTGTTTGTGGGAATTGTTGTTCAAATTGTAAGGCCTGATCGCCTGTCACTATCTGATGGGACGATGGCCACTTAATATCAATGATTGATTCGGCAAAAGTGGCGACGGGTGTGGAAGATAATGTCTTTGTCATGTCATTGGAAATGAATTGACTGTCAGGCACAAAAGAAACCACACTGGGCATGGTTCTTTCGTCTCCTTGAATTTCAATCATCGCTGGCATTGTCTTTACACTTTGTTAAAATAAGCAAACTTTTGTTGTGAGTGTTTGTCCGATAAATTTGATCAAACAAGCCCGAAACGCTTGTATATCATACACATATCCTCAAGTAGCTGCAATCCCCAGCTGAAAATGGGCTCAACACAAAGGAAAGAATCCACTAACACTTCAATCATCTAAATACAACGGGAAATCATAGTAGGCCACATACCCCACCTTATTGTCGCAACGGATCATCATGGCAACTGCTGAATTGGTAGTCCCCAGATCAATCCCAACACCAATCCCCTGCAAATGTTCTTCGACAGGATTGTCACCATTACCAGCATAACTGAATAACACGACGGACGATTTCTTCTTGTACTGTAATTCTAGGGATGCTGCGCTTTGATAAGCATTTCGAAGCGATGAGCTTATCGGGTAATTTATTGATCGTCTTGGTGGCGAAGGTGGCAAGAGTGCAGACGATTGTAATGAAAGGGAAAGAACAAGGATCGGCGGTAGAAACATCTTTCACGTTGGATCTCCAAACGATGTGATGATATCAATGGTTTCGTTTGAGACGCTGTCGGTGTATTTTATCGGTTCGATGGGAAGAGGTAGATGGAGGGAGTGCGTTCGGTATTGTACAATACAATAATATTATGGTTTCAGAGTTGACTTCCTGTGATGGTTGATGGGCGTTTCCCGGTGACACTGGTGGTGGTTGCAAGAGTTGCAAGCTATGCCATAACCTGTCGGCCATGTGGAGAGGTAGATGTATACTACAATATTGTTTCCTACCTCTAGGGCTCTATGTACAAGGACGAGAGTTTCTAGTGGCCCCAACATCTCTAATATCTGCCTTCCAAATATGTACTCTACCAAGAGAACAATAATGGGTTGGATGAAAAGATTGGCAACAACAAAGCATTTGTGAGTAATGCTGATGCAACCAATGCTGTTTTCAGACAAGTGAGCATTAAAAATAAACTGAGCAAAAATCTTGTTTGTTATGATGGTAAAAGACAGCAATTGGTGCATGACAGAGCAGAGATATCAAGTTAACTTTCTCTCTACAGTTGCATTTGCTTCCTTAGATGAAATGATGACAATGTGATGAAAGCAATAGCATATTGGGATCTGGTGGATGAAAAATATAGTGATAGACAATGTCACTGTGAGCTTTAATAATGAGAGAGACAAATGAAGCAAGTGATACAATGAGATCATGGTTAATATTTAAGGAATTCAAGTATAGGTATAGATTAGGCAAGAGCAGCAAAAATATAAATATACCAGGTTTGGAAGACCAAACATAGATAGGGATCTGATGTTCCAACTTTGAAATGAAAGAATTAATATCAATAAGAAGCTTGCGCAAGAAAATTTGTAGGTCAATTAATCATTAATCATGGGATTTGCAAGACTTCCATGCACTTTTACGGATTTTCAAAATGAGATTTACAAGTTGCAAGGCACATATCTGGTTTCCATCAAATTTTCAGTAGCACCAATATTATTGACCAACAATGTGTATTCCATTGGGATTTGGGTCATCTGCTTAGGGGCAATATTGTCATGACAGATTGGTCAATCTAAATGGCTTCATTGAGTCTTTAAGTCACACTAGTTCGGGAAATCCCTTATCATGATCAGGTGCCAGTATTAAAGGATTCCACTTGATTGAAACTTTATTGCATTGAATTCTGTCATGAACATGCAGAAATCTTCTTTACATGCAAGAGAGAATAAGTGATTACAATTGTAAAAAGGAAGCATATGTGTGGCGGTAAATTAGTGGACACAACTTGAGTGCAGCATTGTATCTAGTTGAATTCCAGAGAAGAAGGTTCACTCTATTTCTAAAAAAACATCATTTTGGACCCATCCTGTGCTTGCATATCGCAAAACAAGAGTTAATTTGTTATCAGCTGTTCACGACTTGAAGGGCATGGGACTGTTTTCAGATATTGCAGCCGATGTTTTGCAGCAAGAGTAGTATGGAAAGGGTGAATGAAAATGGCTTCATTAGTGCTGTGCACAATATGCAAGTGCCTTGCTTGCTTTAAAGGGTGGTTTTGTGGGTATTCTACCATACATCGCGATACAACTACACTTCCTCATTGAGTTGTACCTTCATCAACAATAATTCAAATATAGGACTACTCCAATCATCATACAATTTTCCAATAATATTTCATTGCTGTCCAAGCAAGGTAACCAACACTTGGGCATCTATGGAAGACAAAGAGTGCAGATAAACTCCCTCTTTTTCAAATCGTTGGGATATGTTGTTGTCACAGGAGAAACGGGATGATCGCTAAATGTTTTTGGAATCTGTAGAGTCGCTAAAACATCCCTGTTCCTGCTGCTGCTGCCAACCTCTGTGAGCCTGCGTGCCTGCGACCTCCTGCGACATCAAAAATACCATACAATATCACACAGGTTTCAGAGGGTGTGAATCAATGAGATGGCCTAAAGAGGGGATCTGCCCAACGAAGCTCCAATCTCTGATTCAATGATGTGTGAGCGGAGAGTTGCGTAGAGGCACCGACCCGTCAATTTATAAGTGCGACGACGCATTAGTGGACGATTAGAGATGAAAGTTCGCTTTTTCACAACGAGCTGCTTCCCGCTAGCGCTGCTACTACAAACGCAGTTTCTTCCCTTCCTAGCCTTCGGTTTTTCGATCTCTCGTCATCACAAAATACGGAGCTATCATCCGAATTATCACTCAAGTCAGAGGCCGAAATTCCGCAGCGTATATCCAACTCTAGACAAGGCGTCGCAGCAGCTCTCATTTTCCCTTTCACATGACGGTCCAAGCAATTCACGAGATGAAAGCAAAAGTGATTTCGGAAGTCTGGCAGTCGCGGGAGCCTCCGTTTCTCCCTTGGGATTCCTAGTTCTGGCCAAGTCATCATATACGTATGATCGGCAGCAGCTGGACATTGCATTCCCTATTCAGCTAACTTCGAGCGGCACTTCAACTGCTTCAAACGACAACACTGACAAAGCCATTAGCCGAAAAATGACGATCCCATCTCTATTCCAAGAAAACATTGACCAAACATCAGTCACCACCCCTGAGGCACTTACTTTCCTTCAACTACTGAATGGAGTTGACATGGCTACCCCAATCTTACCTCCTGATACTCTAAGTTTGATATGCATTTGGTATGCTTTTCTCTTGGACAGGGGGGCTGGAGGGGATACGGGGGCTTTACAAATAGAAGACGAATTGGGCCTAGATTCGAATGCTTCCACGGATCCTGCAGAGTTTCAACGTGCATTAGATTATATCCGGCACATGGTTGAAACAACATTGCCTCCTAGTAGCCCAGGTGTCAGCAGCAATAATATGTTGGCCTCGTCGCAATGGAAAAGGTCCAGAGTGGTATTACCTAGTGTCAGGCTCCATGGAGTACGTGTAGAAGGGGCCGAAACCAGTATTCCGACGAAACAAAAAGAGCAGCAGTATGAATTTAACATAAAAACTGTCCCTCTCAAATTCGTGTTGGAATGTTCAGTCGATGACGGCTCCAAACGTTTGGAAATTCCTCTTTTTGCAATTCCAGACCGGTACGATCAAAATCCCTTAGAAGCGCGAGAACCTTTTGAAATATCCAATGAAGTATTAAGAGAACTATCACATTCATTCAACGGTGGCACCTCGGCATCTTTCGTTTCTTTATCTCTATGGAATCGGTACAAAAAGTCTTCTGGTGGTGACAGGTATGGTGATGCTCCGACGTTAAAAGTTTCACATCGCTTATTGAATCAATTGTCATATTTGCAACAAGAGGCGGAAAGCAGCCGCAAAGAAGGGGGCGCCGGTGCTATCAGATATTGCTGGGTAGCTCCACAAACCTTAGATAGTGAGAACAGGAATACGAAATTGGACACACTGATCCAAAGCGCAGGTCTACAAATGTACCGTCCTCTCTCAGAACTGAAGAAACCAGATCAGCGTATCCTTCAACATCTGAAGGAACAAAGCTTCGGTAAAAGTTCTACTTCGTCGCGTGGGGATGACACAATGAGCAAAAGCGTTGTCGTGAGCGGCACCAGCAAGCAAAACCAAAAGGCACTTACACTAGAACAGCAAGCAATACAGCAAAGGCTAAAGTCTGCCTGGAAAGTGGCAACGGAAAAAAATGACTCTGAAGCCTTGAAAAAGATTCAGAAAGCAATGCACGACTTTGAGAAGCAGCTGGACTTGAAGTCCGATGAAGAAGAGCCGAAGAAAAGTGATGATAATGACGACTCATCGCTGCAAAAGATTCGACGTGCAATGAAAGCAGATGAAACTGACAACGATGATGAAGTTGTCAGCTTGATCACTGAATTGGAAGAAGCGATGGATGAGAGTGACTTTGATACAGATTAGATCACAAAGAATGGTAGACACTGTTGGCATCACGACAATCAAGGCTTTAGTTGTCTTTGCAATTCAATTCTTCCTTAATTCTTTTAATTAATAAGTCGTGTGCTGCACACTAGTCATTTTAGCGGAGAATGAATCAATCACGATTTTGAACCATACTTGTGATCGATCTGAAGCCATAAGACTTTTCTGCTTTGACCTTCTTCCTTTTTGGTGGACCGTCTCCCTCGCCGTACTCATCACTCTCGCTTTCAAACTCGAAAATAGCATCTTCGTCGCCATCAATATCTCCCGTGATTCGTCCGTCTCCATCAAGATCAAACGCAGTGTCCCTCACAATTGCGTCTGCCAGAACGTCCCTTCTTATGGAATCACAGTATATGCTGAGCCTTAGGGTTCCCTGGAAAGGATCCTCAATTCTCGTTCCGATCTCGTAAACACCGAAAAGAATCCAAGCAATAATCGCGACTATGGGTCCGGTGAGAAGCCCCAAATCTTTTATCAGGGCAAACGGAAGTGTCCACAGCCACACAGTCACACTTCGAAGTGCGTGACGTGCGTAATTAAGCGGCACCACAGTCTGGTGAATTCTCTCACAGCCTCCAATGGATCTTGATAGTTTGTCAGTATAAGCCAGCAAAGCCATTCGCTCTCTGTTGGTAAACAAAGGTGGCATATCCTCTACTACGCAAAGTTCCTTTGCCATGCGATCGACGACCCAAAGGGGCCTATTTTGTGCCCTTGCGCATAAATCTAGCGCAGTGCCTGGGAGAAGTTTCCATGGAAGTGTTCGTTTGTCGACCCAGCACAACTCTCTCGTTTTCCTGCGACTAACTCCCTAAAAATCAACGAAAAATGTTGAACAGTTTCGCGTTGTTCGATAATACTGATACTTATGAATAAATGAAGAAAATACTTACTGTTTCTTCTTCATCATAAGCCAACGCTGCAATTTCTGGGTCCGTATCTTTCATGGCGACATCAGGATAAAGTAGTAGCGAATTGTCAGGATCGCGGACAAAGCTCGGATCGTTGACTTTTTTAAGTTGCAGAAGGCTGGGTCTTATGCGATGTCTCAGCAGATATGGAAATGAAGCAATGAGTAATCTAATGCGACGACACTTCGATGTGCCGATAGCGAATTCATAAAGTTTGACCATGCGAGAGAAATCTCGAGAGGTCGATACAATATCTTCCCAAATCTTTCTAAAGTTCCCGATTGTGTGAAACGTGTGAATTGAGACTAACGACAATGCAAGTGTCTTTTCCTTAACCAATCGAATCTTACCTCCCCTCTGCATATCTCTGATACGCTGAATTTGTGCGAAATACAAGAAGCAAACTCATGGCGCTAACCATCATAGAGTGAGCCGTAGTTGGCATTGTCATGGTCGAAGCACATCTCAATGCCAAATCTGCAACCCTTTTGTTCGGCGAACTACCGATGGTGATCAAGCTTTTGTATGCAACACTCCAAAACGTGGCCCATAGGCATGCAAAAAATACTGGATTCTTGACATCTCTTAAGATTCTGGAGTTCAAGATGTTGAACATATTGTGACTCCAATCAACTGCAGAAATTCTTCCTGGGTCTCTGTCTCGCTGCTCTCTATAGTGCTTTTCTTCTCTCTGTTTTTGCTTTTGTTCGAGTTGCTGTTTTGCCTCTTTCTCTTGCCTTTTTTGTTGCTGCTTTTGCTCTATCCCTGTCTTGTTCTTTCTAGATTGTTGCTTCATTTTGGCGAACATTGTTGACGAAGCTGCTACCCCATCTGCAGCTTCTGCAGACACGCTGACCACTGTAGGCGATTCTACCTTTTCCGTAGAAGACACGCCTTCGTCGACTGTTTTAGTTGCTTCGTCAGAGACTGCTGTGTCACTGCTTGTGGAAGGTCGCACTATCTTTCCCGCTGTCATCCATTCACTCCATCTGCGTGATTCTTCAGACCTGTCGTCGCCGTCAGGAGACCTATCATTATCTTTCGATGCCCAAAAGTTTCTAATCAATGTGCCAATGCTTGACTGTTGGTCTGCGTCTGTGCCATTACTAGTGATATTTTCCTGAACCGAAATAGATTCTGCGTCCTTACTTTCTCGGGACTGAAGTTCCTCCTCCCCATTCAAGACGTTTTCCTGATCAACGCTAGACGTAAGCTCTTCCTGCAGGTTTCCTTCTCCGTTGGTTATTTGAAGCGGTTTGGGAATTGACATGGCATAATCGTCATCCTCTACTGGTGAACTCAACATATCTAAACTATCTTCGTTTTTGGAACCATTGACTCCTTCCGTAAGGTTTAAACTATTGTCGCCATTGATATCGCCATTAATACGAAGACTAGATTCATATTCATGATCTTGCCGCGGGCTGTTCATATGAATTTGTTCCGGGCGACCTACTTGGATGAAGTTGCCCCTCCCGAGAAGATTCCTTCTGTCTAAGGGGTACATAGAGACGAATGCAAGTGCATCTCTGTTCTTGCTTAGTCCGCTTTTACTTTTCACCGCGAAGGACGCGGAGAAGTGAGGTTGGTAACCTCGGGACGTTGCCGAGACATCATCGCAAAAAGACAAGAGAAATGAAGTGGCAACGAAGAATCGGCTGCTAGCAAAGCTACTTTTTCGTTTCTTTGGAAACTTCATTCCTTCTGTATTTGCGATCGAGTCATTAACCTCGTAACTGAACTTGCTACTAATCACGAAAAATTAATTTGACTTGAGTGGCTTAGATGTGTCGATTGACAATCTCTTCGGTGAGGAAACTCAAGTTCATTCACACTGGCGTAACATTTCCAAAGGTGATTTTGCAACACTGTAAAAAGGAAAAGGGCGTTAAGCGTGAGAAATATTTATGATATCTCTTCAGCTCTACAAATCGCGCAATTTAAACAAGCAATGAGTAAAATGCCAAAATCCATGAAAGTCGACTTCGAGGGGTTGGCTTACGCGAATAAAATTAGAATCGGAGCCGCTGCGAAAATGTTCGTGTCGAGTGTTGGCTTCAGATTCTTGGTTCTTAGAGCTGTTGGCGGCTGTGTGCACTCGAAACCGGACGACGGGAATGATGGCAAGATGATGATGTCTGTAGTTCCCGATCGAAGGCGTCTACAGTGACATCTATTGTATCGTATTATATTGTACATAACTCTCTATGGCACGGTATTGTATCGTATTGTCGGATGGAGCGAGGTGTAAGATGAACTGTGATGAAGTGACGTTTTCGGAAGAAGTACGATAAGCTCTCGATGACGGAGAGGGGACAGAGAGCATCATAATAACGTAAGATAACGTATCTATGTGTTAGGCCAAAAGTTAGGTAATTTGCGATTGCTAAGAATGGCAAAAAAATTGGCGATCGTAATTACAATTCCTGAGTAATTTTCACTTTGACAAGTAGTCGCACTTTTCAACTTCACATTGCTCGGTAACCATTGTTTAGCCCAGGATTTCTGCAAAGGGCAATAGTTTGGCATAAATTGGAATGATGATGTGATCGATTGGCATCAAAATACCACGAGCAGCATCATTCGAGAAGGGGCTTCATACCACCCATCTTTAATACTGAGTGGTTATTACTATTCCTTAGGAATTGTATCCACATATGAAATATTGCAATAATACGATTCCTAAGCAATTGCATTAATCGTCCGACTAAAACTTGTATACAATTCCTAGGAATTGTTTTTCCAGGAATGATCATGTATCGATAAAGTGACACATCTGTGAAAATATTACTACAAAAAGATTCCATGTTCAGGAATTAGTACAACCATTCGTTGAATGAGTTTTGATGCCAGAACCGTACGAAAATGGCACCAACATGACCTATTTCTCACAATTCAAAATGAAATAGGGCCGTTCCCCAAGAATTGTTCTGCACATTCCCGAGCAGAGTGCAATTCCTTGTCAAAGTCAAAATTACCCAGGAACTGAAATCGCCAAAAAATGGTGTTTAATTCCTTGGGAATCGCAAGTTACCTAACTTTTGGCCTAACATATGGTATGGAGATTTTTTCAAAAAATCTTAGTGAGTGCGAAACTAAGATATCTTTTCTCCTCCTCCTCCTCCTCCTCCTCCTCCTCCTCCTCCTCTTCCTCCTCCTCCTTCTTCTTCTTCTTCTTCTTCTCCTTCTTCTCCTTATCCTTCTTCTTCTTCTCCTCCTCCTCTTTTTCCTCCTTTTCCTCCGTTTCCTCCGTTTCCTCCTTCTCCTCCTTCTCCTCCTTCTCCTCCTTCTCCTCCTTCTCCTCCTTCTCCTCCTTCTCCTCCTTCTCCTCCTTCTCCTCCTTCTCCTCCTTCTCCTCCTTCTCCTCCTTCTCCTCCTTCTCCTCCTTCTCCTCCTCATTCTCCTCATTCTCCTCATTCTCCTCATTCTCCTCATTCTCCTCCTTCTCCTCATTCTCCTCCTTCTCCTCATTCTCCTCATTCTCCTTCTCCTCATTCTCCTCCTTCTCCTCATTCTCCTCCTTCTCCTCATTCTCCTCTTTCTCCTCCTCCTCCTCCTCCTCCTCCTCCTCATTCTTCTTCTTCTTCTTTGCCTTCTCCTCCTTCAGTGAGACACTTTTTTCTTGACGTAAAATGCAGAATTACCTGTAAATAATATTTTTTCTTTGACCTACATAGGTAGTCATTATATTTTGATGTTTGGTTACATTTAAAAATATATCTCTTAATTGTGCGATTCACAAGCTAGCACCTTGGAGACAAGTTTGACATAAGACTGGAAGGAGAGAAGAACAAGAATTAATGTTTGCTTCAAACTGGCAAAGAACAGGGGTTGATATTTTTATTATGTGGATGTCTATCGATTTTTCCATGCATGACCTTCCAAAATAGGCACAAATAAAGTTATAGAAACATAACAAATTGACAAAAGAATTGCATAATGACTCAACTTCTCTTGTCATCAGTAGAAATCCTTTCAGGAGTAAAGAGGTAAATTTGGATTGAGCAATTGAGTTAATAAGATACAGTTTTATACTCACCGTTTGTGACCTCTTAATGCTGCATTTATGGGGCTTATCTGGAATCATGGTATGATGTAATGGAGAATGATGGGAAGTTCGTGGTTGAGCCTTGCTTTAAGACAGTTTCAAATCAGTGGGAATCAGTTCAGTCTTGTTATAGGTAAAATGACATTAGATTTCAATCTTGTGGGCTTAAGTTCAATACTGTTGATATGTACACTGTTTCCCAGCGGTGATTTGGTGTTTAACATGTACGAAATTGTTTCCTTTGTGTTCGGTTTTACTCCAGAGTTGTTACACTCCTCATGACTGGTGATGGGAGAGCAACACAGTCTTGCTAGGTGAGGTGGTCTGCATGTAATTCATAACTAGCAAATTGAACGTAGTACATTGTAAATCATACTCTTGAGTATATTTTTGATATGGTATTTGATCGCTTTGTAACAAGAATCCAGTAAAAATTAGCTGAGTTGATATTGTGTTGGCCTAAGTTCTTGATGGAGCTTATCATGTTGGAAATCATGTTGATTCATTGCAATAGGTCAACTGATACATGATGATGCATGCAGTCAATATGTACACATGTGAGAGTTCAGTTTTCAGTTCTGGGATGGATATTTTATAAATAGCATAGCATTGCCAAATGAGGCAAAACTCTAAGGCTTGTAGGTTCTTGCAGAGATGATACCCATTATGGGAACATTATTTAGAATGAAACACCGTAGACCTGTCAAAGGAAAACTGCTGTATAATGTGCTGTCCACAATTTATTGTGACTTGCTTGTCACTCTTCTTTAATTTAAATGTATGAAAGCAATAATCCAATCCAATGATGATAGCAAAATGCCATAATGCTGGTTGATCTATGCATAGGACAAGCGTGCATACAGTGGCATCTTACATTGCAAATTACAAATTACAAATTGTTAGGAAGTGCCAATGTTGCAGGTTTCTATCAAGAAGTCTGAGTTGGTGGATTATAGTTTCAGTTACACCCATGGAAATTGTCCCAATGAATGTACTTCAGGGCAGTATCATTGGGCACAATGGAATGGAGCGTTCCAAGAGACATGGATAGAGCCCTTGGCTTTATTGTTCTCCTGAATGCAATTCCAATAATGCCTTATTGATTATTACCCTTATAACTGTTTGTTGCTACACCATTGAGGAGACAAAGCTTAGTTTTCAATGTCTAAGAAACAAGACATTAGAGAAGATGATTGAAAACACAATTGAACAATGAGGCTTGAAATAAGTCCAATAACCCAATTGAGACCTTGTTAATTGACTCAATCATGTGGTTCAGATTACCATGTATATTCAAAACCCAAGAGCCAAGAATTTGAAGACAAAACTGAACAAAAAGCAACATTGCATCTGATGATGAGAGATCTAGTGAGAAATGTAATGGCTTGATCATAACTACCTTGCTTCTGACATCAGGAGCTTGTGATCACGGTGCATACTTGGCACTGGTACCCTTGTATATGGTGCAGCATAAGATAATTGATTACATAGATGACAGTGACTTTGCAAAAAATTGCTAGGTCTCCAAACAATATAGAGTACAGCATGTTGCACCATGCCGATCTGATGGAGGGATGCTCATTGCAGCAAGTTGCTGCTTTATGAACTGCATTGAGAAGTTCAACACTGAACAAACCACAAAACTGGTTTGGATTCTTGGACTTGGCAACCCAGGCATGGCAACTGATGTTTTCAATCATTTCATGGATGAGACACCGCTATTAATGAGCTGGGCAGTTTACACATTGCTTTTTGCTTTGGTAGAATCTGATTTGATGTCACATTCAACCTGCCTCGTTTAAGCTTAGAGCTAGTTATTCATATCTTGCATACTGCACCTTTTGTTCCCAACACCAAAAAGCATCACCGGCCAAATCTAGCAAGAGGATCTTTGAAAGATAAATGTGCAGTACTTAATTTTTGGAAAACATGCAATCCTTATGTTTGTTGCAGCATACAAATACAAACAATTCTTGGGTCCAATTTCTACTAAAATACAGTCACTTCTTTGAATACCAAAAACTAAGAAGTATGCTTCCACAGCCATAGGCCTTGGGTTGTCATAACGTACACACCTTCATTGGTGACTTCTTAGTATGGGTACCTTAAAACAATTACAAAAGGCAGAGTTGTGTGCCCACTAGTGATGCCATCTGAGCACCAAAACATTCAGAGACAGTGTTGTTAGCTTTATTCACCATACTGGGACACAGAGTAAAAAACAATTTTAATTACAATGGTAAATGTTGATTAATTTGAATGAGATTGAAAGAATGATCTGATGTTTGAATGCAGACTGACATAGTACAATCAATATACTCAAACGGACACTTGGATCCTATGTTATGGTGCCCCATCGGAGCTACATTTTACTTCCATTATATCTGAAAGAGCAGCAACTGATTTGCAAGCAGAACAGTTTCTATAACAGCAAAGAATGGCCACAATCTAAAAATACAATTTACAAAGGAAACAAGAAATCAATAAATGATACATCAAGGGTGCATCTACAAAGTGTGCAATCAAGGTCAAGTGGGAAATGCCCAGGTATGTTGCCTGGAGAGAACTGTTAAGAACATCAAACAAAGGTGAGTTGAACTTTGTGTTGATGATCAACCCAAATATCACAGCAGTGGTTATAATAGTAATGTATCATCACAGAGTCAATGGATGACACAACCAATCTCATACAACCCATTTTTGCTATGACAAAGTTCAAAGAAAAATTCAGGCAAAAAGGCCCGGTGTGATGTTCATATTTGATATGACTCTTGAAACAATGAAATACAACAGCTGTTTTTGGGGCAACCAATCTTAAACAATAAGATATGGACACCAAATGCTCGATACAATTTTTAAAATAAAGCCAAGTTCATGATGTTTGAATTGTTTTTCAAGTAAATAAAAGCATTTTGTCTAGTTTGTAATCACATGATTCTTGTAAAGAGTTTTTTTATCAGGATACCATCCTCTTTATTCAGTATACAATAATCAACCCTGCAATCTGACATTCATTGTGGTTGGCATACACATAGCAATTGTATAAGGAGTTCTTATGTGACTGCACAAGCAAAGTATATAAGGGAACAAATGAAAGGTTCATGGCTGGGACATATTATTGGTCCAGCCACACAATTAATTCATTGAAAAATGTGGACTTGTCTGATCATTGACATTATTCTCATCTTGATAGATCTGAATAAATTTTCATGATGCCTAATCAATCCTTGTCCTTGGCCATGGCTAGGGCCAAAAGGGTACAGATCTGCTTCCTGAACAAGACTTTGTACTTGTCAGCTCCTAGCCACTTAGAGCTTGATGCTTGTTTGCTGACTTGTTGTGCTTTTGTTCCCTGGAAGTGACGTTCTTTATGTTGGGATAAAATTGATAACCTCATGGCCATCTGATTGGGTTGAATGAAGAAAGCTGGACGGTTGATCCCGATGAATCAATGGAGCAGAAGCCCATGATGGTAGTTAAGCAAGATCACATTTCAAGGCACCAGAACCTGAGCAAACATGTCAAGATGAACACATGATGCATTGATATCCTGGCAGTGGGTGGTTTCAAATTTGGAAGGCACAGTTGATCGTTCGGTCAGTTTTGGTTTGAAGTAGAATGGTGGTAAGAGAAACTAGGGGTTTCCCCATCTTGGCAAGAGAGGGGAAAAACAACATACTTGAATCAAAGGGGTGAACTTTCAGATAAGAGGAGATCGATGTCTCCAACAAGAGCTGTCTTGAGAGCTGAAGCACTGTGAACAAGTGATATCACTAAGTACAATATGACCACTTGTGCTCTTCTGTCATCCATTTGATTGACAAAGATGATGCCATGGGCGGAGTAAAAATATTTACAACCTAATATCAATCAAAAGACCTCTTTCCAAGCTTTTGAATGGTGTTCAGATTTTGTTCATTTCAACTGTCTTTTGAGAGCTGTTGTCAGTTGAATGTGATGAATCAGAACAATCCAATCCAGTCATCCTTGTAGAAAATTAGTATGTTTCTATCTAACTACAAAAATGTTAATTTGTTTGCACCAAATTCCTTTTTAGGTATAATTGAAATCTGTTTGTTGAATCCACCATCTGGACAGCCCGGTATCATCGTGTCACTAGGTAACCTAGGGCTCCTATTGTATTTAGCCGTATTAAGTACTTGATTACTTATTTGGCGAAAGGTATTGGCTGTTAGATCCAATAGACTTCCATTGCCATGGATGAGTTCACCAGTGTTGGCAACGAACCTGCCATCCCACAGAGGACTGGGTTGCAATCCCAACACAAGCTCCAATTTAAAGTGGAAGAGGACGAGGCAGAGTCTGCTGTTGACAAGAAGTCCCACTCCCAAGGGCATACACCTTGATCCAACAGTGGCAACAAGAGAGCATACACATACACGGTATTATTGACATCAACATAAAAAGGAACAAGAAAGTGAGCATAATCTCCCATGAGGGTCATGTACAAGATCAGAAAACAGAGAACTGAAGCTGGCTGTGTGTGGCACAGACACGAAGGTGGTAGAAGTCTCTGCTCTAGTTGCAGGAGGCAGAGGGATGGCGACCATGGATGAGATGCTGTGCAGATGGGTGAGGTTAACTTTTCACAACAATTTCATGGTGTGCTTAGTTTTGCTTTCTGAAAAAATAAGGTGCAAGAACTGCTGGATCACATAAGGTTCCAGAAAGATGGTAGATGTGATGATTCTGCGGGGTATGTCTATGTTGCCTGACACTCGTTGCTATTGTTTGTGGCAAAATAAGATCCCAAGTGGTGTGGATGAAGCTACTTGCTATTGCTGTTGTTAACCAGATCATTTGAAATAATTGTGTGGAGAGAGAGAGATTCGAGAGATTCGAGAGATTCGAGAGAGAGAAAGAGAGAGAGAGATTCGAGAGATTCGAGAGAGAGAGAGATTCGAGAGATTCGAGAGATTTGAGAGATTCGAGAGATTCGAGAGATTCGAGAGATTCAAGAGATTCGAGAGATTCGAGAGATTCGAGAGAGAGAGAGAGAGAGAAAGAGAGAGAGAGAGAGAGAGAGAGAGAGAGAGAGAGAGAGAGAGAGAGGAGAGGGAGAGGGAGAGAGGAGAGGAGAGAGAGAGAGAGGAGAGAGGGAGAGGGAGAGAGAGGAGAGGGAGAGGGAGAGGGAGAGGGAGGGAGAGGAGAGGGAGAGGGAGAGAGAGGAGAGAGGAGAGGGAGAGGGGAGAGGAGAGGAGGGAGAGGGAGAGGGAGAGGGAGAGGGAGAGGGAGAGGAGAGGGAGAGAGAGGAGAGGGAGAGGGAGAGGAGAGAGAGAGGGAGGGGAGAGGAGAGAGGAGAGGGAGAGGGAGAGGGAGAGGGAGAGGGAGAGGGAGAGGGAGAGGGAGAGGGAGAGGGAGAGGGAGAGGGAGAGGGAGAGGGAGAGGGAGAGGGAGAGAGAGAGAGAGAGAGAGAGAGAGAGAGAGAGAGAGAGAGAGAGAGAGAGAGAGAGAGAGAGAGAGAGAGAGAGAGAGAGAGAGGGGGCTCTTAGGGGTATCAACATATTGTATTGCTTTTGTTCTGTTCTTTTCACAGATTCCAGAATCTCTCCATGGATAATTTGAAATCTCCAACCAGAATTAACGAACAAACTGGCATCAAGGACAATGCAAACATATTTATTTTCATCCATAACATCACAGAGAATTTTAATCTTTCTTCAAAAAATTCTCTCAGAGTTTCCAAAGCACTTCAAGTCTCCAAACCTTGTGACAACCAGTATGATAAGTTCGGTCAAAGTATCTCAAGAACTTCTGAAAATGTAGACATGATCATAAGGTTTTTTGCTATCTTTTCTATTTGAGGTCATATCTTCATCAGTGTGCAGACTTAGGAAAAGTTACACAAACTTTCACAGTTAAGGCAAAGTTAGGCAATGCTTCCCTAACTCTAACTTACCTAACTCTGCCGAAGGCAAAATGACTAACTCTACCAACCTGCCGAAGGTGAAATTGCTAACTCTAACTTACCTAACTTTTGCCAAAGGCAAAATTGCCAAGTCTAACTCACCTTACTTTTTCTTAAGGCAAAATGGCCAACTCTAACTTACGTGACTTTTGCCCAAGGCAAAATGTCTGACTTTAACTTACCTAACTTAGGATGCAAAATGGCTAGCTCTAACTTGCCTAACTTTTATGATATTACTAGCAGCTGCTGTAAGATTTTTTGTGGGGAGCTAGATAGAAAGCAATTCTTATGAGGTGGATTGTCTAAGCTTACTTGTTAGTGGGCATGTTTGCCTTGCACACTTCGCACTTGCCTCGCACGCGAACACACCCGTTTTGGAAATAAGATATGTTTTAAGGAAAACAAACATCACAATATCATGACTACCCATGTACATCAATCTGAAAAATTAATGATTTACAGGTAATTTTGCTTGTGTACACTGTCGAAGTACCTGTTATGGCAAAAAAGGATAAAGCTGTCTCACTGTGGGAGAAGAAGGAGAAAGAGAAGGAGAACGAGAAGAAGGAGAAAAGTGGATCAGTTTCCAATACAACTATGATTTTGAAAAAAAATCGTGATTTAATTCCAATACCTTTAGCTTATCTAACTGATATTTCATTGAATTCCCATGACTACCCATATTAGTCTGGCCATAGTCTGTGTTGCATGTGTGTGGCTGTCAAGAGTTGCCCAAACAATCTGCCATGCTTTGGTACAAAGTACAAACATCCTCTCCACATCTTGCAGATCCCCCAACCATTGGATTTACATCTTAGTAGATTTCTGCATTGTAGCACCCTGATCCAACATCAGTTCATGGCTCCATGAACTCAGGGAACACATTGATTGCAGTAGATAAGTCAGCATGATCCAAAATGCAGTTTAAAAAGCCCATCAGATTCCATGTTACATTTTTACTGCAAAGCTCACAGTTATCAATGTTTGTAGCAGCAATATTTTCATCTGTCTAAGTTTGGTGCACAGAAGAAGGAAAGTACAAGGGATGCTCTTAAGTACTGGAACTTAGAGCATATTCTTGAGGCTGAATTGCTTGGGATTCAAAGGCCTGCAGAGATAACAGCTTATGATCTAGTTAATGAAGAACAAGAACCACGGAAGAGGTCATGTTGATTCATGAAGATTAAATATTAATAACTCTAAAGCACCTAACTTTAGCTGAAAGCAAAATAGCTAATTCTTACTTACCTAACTTTAACTCAACAAAATATGGTGGACTCCAACTTTTCTAAGTTTTGCCGAAGGCAAAGTGGCTAACTCCAACTTACCTAACTTTAGCCGAAGGCAAAATGGCTAACTCTTACTTAATGACATAGGCCAATTATCTACCCTACAGTAGTACTCTAGGGTAAACTGAAAGATACCCTAAATATCTCAGGAGATGAGGGATATCTCACAACAATGGCAAGAACCAGCAAATAGCAAGAATAGGTTCACTACAGAAATACCATTTGGGGGATAATGCTTTATGTCATCAACTAATGACATAAAGACATACCATATCTGTGTAGGATCCTACACAGTTTCATTTTGTGCAATGAAGCATATTTGCTTCATTGCTGCTTGTTACTAGCAAACAACTTAACTCATAAAAATCAATCTACAACAACGTATCTATCGTTTACTACCTAATAATAAATTACATCGAAAGGCTTAGGTCACTATCAATTGTAGGCCTTCGCGCGACCAAGCAAGTCGTCTGTCTGACTCTCCACCATGCATCGTCCATCAGGTACATGTTAACCATGGTAGGTTTGTCTGTCTGTCGTCTGTCGCTCGAGGCCGTACAATACCCTGGGTATGTTAGGCATTGCGCAACTTGTGTTGTTTGACTCCAAGTGCGTAGCAATAGCCAAAATTGAGCTAGGAGTTTATACTCCGCCAGTTGAAGTGAGTTTTCCTCACAGGCGGGCACATGTCATTGAGACAAGTAGCCATATAAACAATTGCCCTTGACGTCAGTGAGGGCTAGATCCCACTTGACGCGGGTATACTCTGCTTTTGTTAGCAGAGTGCGCAAGTAGCACATAGTGCACTTGACGAAGAAAAAAAAGACCACTCGTGACGTATTTTACGCACAAGTAGTGGCATAAAATTTACTTGCGATGTAGCTTGTAATAGCCCCTCAGTGAGCGAGGAGGCAATAAATATAAATGCCTTGGGTTAATTTTTTCCCCCGAAAAAGAGCAATATGTGTACGTTCTATTCTGTATAGAACTAAAAACACGATTAGACTAATAATTAGTCCGTACCCGTGATCAAATGCAGATGCAGTGATGACACGGAGTATAAGTACATAGTCAAATAAAAGGCAGTACAAAAGAAAAGATCTTCTAGGGCCTAAATGGATCCCACGAAGAATTCTGCATAGCCTCTAAGGCTTAAAAGGCTTGCTGGTGACCCCCAAGAGGTTTTAGTCACTCCAAGGACTCGCGATCCCCCAGGAAGTTCTCGTCGCTGACGTGTTTTGCACTCCAAGAATTCAGTTCCCTTGTTTGTTTGCATGGTGCCGGTGGGAGTAGCAAGGAAACACTGCACGGGCATAGGTTGGACGCGGGACTCAAGGTTACAAGGTTGGCTAAGAAAAAACTCATTGGGAGATGCAATCGCGCAGGACTTTGTCCCACGATCGCGGATAAGCCCCATTTAAATGGGAGCGAGTCACGGCACAGCCCATTTCAGAAATCGTATCGCGACAAAGCCCTCGCGATCACGATCTGATTAAAACGACCACATGATGTGTGTCTAAGCCTCATCGGGCCCAGCCCATGAGAGCAAATGACCGGTCTAGGAGAGAACACTGATCTACTCCGCATATGGGCATAGGAGCACTATATTGCCCTGTACTGGTCCAAAACGTGAGCGTGACGCGGAGTAGCTACTCCAAGTCCCTGAACGCATGGGGGCGCAAGTAGGACCCGTAAATCGACTATGTGTCGATCCCCAGAAATACTCATGTCAAAATTCTCGGGAAATTTCCGATTTGCACAAGAATGCTGCCTGGTATTCGCGGTTTTCATCTGGAAAACACGAAACTTGTTGATTTCTTCGTGAAATCCAAGTAAAAAGGAGAGAAAAGTCCACTAATCAAAAGATTAGCATGAGAAAATTGCCGAACTGTCGGACCCCGAACTGTCGGGTGCCATAGAACCCGAATTGCCGGGTATCTTTCTCAATAGTGAGACTACTTCCATGACTTTTACAAGAAACAGCTATGTAGCTGTGCAAGAAAGAGTACATCCTCTGGTCCAAGGAAAACAGAATTCAGAGCCCAAACAAATGTTTGGAATTATTTAATTTGAAATTAAAGAGCTCGCTGAAAAAATCTTAATCAGAATTCTACAGTCAAGTTAAAATAACCTGACATTCAAATACCTTGCTAAATGTAAGAATGACACAAAAATGCCTAGAAAATTTCTGGCATGGTGCATTGTTTTCTCGAGAAGCTGAATCCTTCTCCCACGTAGAGAAACACACACAAGTGCAATGTAGCACTAATTACAAGCAATGGTATAAAAAGCAACTGGAAATCAAACCATGTTGGGTTCCAAACCCCTAACATGGTGTTGCTACAGTAACAGTGAAAGCAAGAAGGACATAGTCCCAAGCTTCCCACATGTTCCAATGTTAGGAGCATACATATGTTTTCCCTACCCTGCTAGGCTGGTGTCAAACTCTTGGCGCACGCAGGATGGGTTCTTCCTACTTGAAAGGAAGGGAAAAGTCACATGTTCTGAGTACATGTTCCCAGAGTGACTAAGCCAGCATATGACCTCAGTCTTTAGTGAATACAAGGACTGAGTTATAATTGTTCCAAATTTCCGAGCAAATAACAACATAAAATATTATGTGAAGATCAATTTCACCTTGCCAGTGATAATTGATGTAAAAAGTCTGTTAAAAATCTGTGGACCCAAGTTGAAATAAAACCTGGCAAAAACAGATCAAGCACATAGCTAACCACTTAAGTGCAGGGCTCGTTTGGAGCAAGAATACTCATGATCACCAAGCTAACCACTCTTGTGAATACTCATTTGGAGGTAGAATAGAATAACAGACCTTCCAAGTAGCGTCAAAAAATAATGACACTTGTTTACAAAAACTCAATTTCAAACATGTTACTGAGGTTTCTCACAACAAGAGAAACTGTTTGACCGAGTTTTGGTGTCTTTGAAAAAAAAGTGCCTGTATATCTCTACTTTTCAGTAGAGGTAGGTTTACAGCCTATAAAAACAGAGCACAACCAGTCAAAAAAAATCAAGGAAAAAATGAGGACAATTTACCTTGGTGACTGGAGGGTTTATTTGACAGCCGACGTCAGAACTGGCTGTACAAGAACATAACACCCAAAACTAAAAGAAACTACTGTAAAGTGAAAAGTGATTCTTAAAAGAAGTAAAAAGGACAAAAAGTTAGGAAAATTGTCCAAACTCAAAGAATCCTTACAGTACTGTAAGAGTTGATATGTTCAACTCTGCCATTATATAAGACTTCATGACAAGTCAATAAATCATTAGATTGGATACTGATGCATCCAGAACCCATTTCATACCTAGAAAAACTGAAAAAGGTCTTACCTGTTCAGGTCTAGCAGAAACAAGCATGGGTTTTCCATGTGCCTCACAAGCACATTCAATGGAATCAATGATGGCCATATGGTTCTGAACAGAACTCATTTGGAGTACTCTGATAGTCTCCAAAGGCTAGCTTGGAAGACCACCTTAAACAAGGTTAGGATGGACTTACCAAGCAGCGAGTACCGGTTTGACTGACAAACTATAACACCTCTGCACAAGGACAACAAGGGCTTAATAACAGACCCAAAGTCTTTTTATGGCAAAAGCACAATGCTTGCAAGCAGTTAAACTTGCTAAACATTCGCCAAAAAAGGGGAACTCACAAGTCACTGGGTGGTCCAGTACCAGAGAACCTTAGGCAAGACAACAGGCTCGTCTCGCCTCACTCACAACTAGGGTTGTAGAGGAGGAGGTACACCGTCATCAATAGCCACTAGAGACAAGGTACACAAAAGAAAGACACATATAGGTTAAGCATCACCAACTCAGATTGGGGTGGCTCGTATTCTAGTTCAGCTTGCTGAACTAAGAGTGCATAAACACAGAATAAGAGAAAGAAATCCTTGACCATGTAGAAACATAAAGGGATATTCAAACTGCCTGTGTAAAACTAGATAATGGGCTCACTGTGACTCAATACCTAGTATTTGATTTGGTATCCATAATAGGGACTCATAGGGTCACCAAAACACCTTGTTCTTTGTTAAGCACTAAGGGGATTACCATAGGTAGTGCAACTAAATGTAGTGCAACAAACCATAAAACAAGCCTCAAAATCATATGAGCACAAGAACACAAAAGATCTGCAATCTTTGTTCTTGTAAAAACCACAGCACAGAGAATTGTGAGTATCCCTTGCTAACAGGGAATACCATCTCGGATAAGTCACACCATGAACATCTCTATTGAGAGACATGTAGCACCATGTTGGCATGCAGTGCAAACAAAAAGCAGCTATACACAGAAATGTAGTATGGCTTAATTAGCTAAGACAAATCCAAATAGAAGACAACAATTATGTTGTCAACATCAAGGAAAAATTTGCTTCTCCAAGATGTTTGCTGTGAAGTCACAATATGGTTTCATACACCATAAGATGATAATCAACCACTGTCTTTCAAAAAAACAGAATGGTACGTACATGCAATATGTTGCAATGTCATTACCAACAACAACAAGAGTTGTACAAGCACAGACCTCACTGGAGGATCCTTGGTACAAAGTACAAAAGGATGTCGAAGCAATGACTCCATACTCTAAATAGAAAAAAAGATATAGATGTTGATGTTTGAACCTTCCAATGGTTCTGGTCAATCCATTAAATTGACTTGACATTGTTAACTTGCCGGTAGTTGACCCTTATGGGCAACTATTCCCATGGATACATAGGGGTAATAGAGCAACTAGAAGGATGAATTCTCACACCAAGGATGCATAAGAAAAAGTAACAGAATATCTGTACTATTAGCACCTTCGTCAATAGACCTGGTTTAATATCCACATTGTACGCACATGGTACAATTAAGGTGTAGTTTCTACACTACACTTTTGGACCAAATGTATGTCATTTGGATTCCAAGTGTAAGTCAACCAGAGTCTTCAACAATTAAAACCCAAAAGTGAATAATTATCTAGAGATCAAGTAGATTCTTGACCTGCTGACAAACCATGGTCTAATCAGCAGCTTCTAGTGGCACAATGTTTTCCTAAACAAACATTCAGATGCCATTCACTCATACCTACTATGCAGTGCCTATCGCCTCAATGTAGTGTAGCATTCATAAGATGGAATTGTTGTTCGGCAATCCACTTTTGCACACACACGTATAAAAATTTTAGGAGATACCAGGCAACACAAGACCGACCCTACTTGATCCTCATCAAAGTTAGGTCACATGGTCTGTGGAAGTACTGTTTAGTATAAAAGGTCATTTACCCCGCAAAATATTCCGTCTGTACAACAGTGATAATTGGACTATCACAAAAGTTATATGATAAGACAATCAGGGTTTCACGCGGAAGTAAGTCATAATACTTGGCTTAGGAGAGTATAAACACATCAGCTTTATCATAAGCCAAAAAATCTCCCTCTCCACAAAGAACTTACACTTCATTTAGTACAACAATGTGTATGTACAAATGTCACAAGCAACTTGCACATTTTTACCCCAACCAAGAGGTATTTTCTGCAAGTCTGGCTCGTAACCGGATTTTTTCCTCACAGAGGTTTTACTTGTCCGCAAGCCACGCTGATTCTCCAATTGTGGGGGCGAGTGACATAGGTCAATTATCTACCCTACAGTAGTACTCTAGGGTAAACTGAAAGATACCCTAAATATCTCAGGAGATGAGGGATATCTCACAACAATGGCAAGAACCAGCAAATAGCAAGAATAGGTTCACTACCCAGAAATACCATTTGGGGAATAATGCTTTATGTCATCAACTAATGACATAAAGACATACCATATCTGTGTAGGATCCTACAAAGTTTCATTTTGTGCAATGAAGCATATTTGCTTCATTGCTGCTTGTTACTAGCAAACATCTTAACTCATAAAAATCAATCTACAACAACGTATCTATCGTTTACTACCTAATAATAAATTACATCGAAACGGCTTAGGTCACTTACCCAACTTTTGTCAAAGGCAAAATAGTGTACTCTAACTTACCTAACTTTTACCGAAGGCAAAATTACTAATTCTAACTTACCTAACTTTTGCCAAAGGAAAAATAGCTAATTCTAACTTACCTAACTTTTGCTAACTTTAACTTACCTAACCTTTGCTCAAGACAAAATGTCTAACTTAATTTTGAAAGTTAAACTTTTTCTAAGTCTGTCAGTGTGACACTGTGACAGCATTCATGCAGATCTTCTACAGATGGAAAGCATGACATTTGATGTTGAACGGTTTTTATACAAGAAGAACCGGGAAATTTGCGTTCTTGGATTTAATGGAAGTGTCAATCAGCAAAATGCAGACCAAACTCAAATGTTAGAAAGCATACGATCTAAAAGAAACATAGCCCAAAAGTTAGCTTCCAACTTTGAACTCATCATTTTTATTACATTAGATAGGCAAAAGATATAAACGTTGACATGCTGCAGCTGATTTTTGTCATTTTGTGTCATTTTGACTCACTTTGAGTCCAGATGCAATGGCTTAATCTGACTCAAAATGAGTCAAAATGATGCAAAATGACTCAACAGAGTCAGACTAGAATCCTGTTAAAGTAGAATTTTTACAACACATGGCATAGACAAAAAAATAGAAAGAAAGAATCATGCCATACTATATTGTTTAATATCGGGCATCATATCCCTTGAGGTACACAAGAGACTTTAACCCTTCTTAAAATAAGGTGTCTATCTATTGCTGGGCATATGATCATGTTGTAGTTCTCTGACGCATTGAGTTTTACTGTGTCATTTTGAGTCATTTTGAGTCAGACTCAACCTTTCTCAAGATGGCTCAACATGATGCAAAAATGGCACCTTAGATTGGCACCATTTATGTTTACTTTCCTTGCTCATGGCATAAGCGAATTATTTTTCCTGTTGACTTGGAAAGTATCAAGGTATTATTCTGACATTTGCTGATTTTTTTAGAAAACAGTATACAATTCATAAAGTTGACTCCACTGTTTCAAACAAGATGTCATTTCAGCATCCAGCATTAACTGTTCTAAAATGAGCATTCAGGTCTGCAAAGGCCACACAAGACTAAATTCTGACACAAAAGCAGACATTGTGAATGAAGTTTTTTACTTGATCTAAGATTGCGAAACTTCGCACAAAACTTCTTCTGCAGATAGAAACATGAATATTAGACTCCTATACATAAGGAGATCATGCATGATGTCAAAAATTTAAAGTTCATCTGCAAAGCCAGAGAGATGTGAAACAATGTGCAAGACTGCTAGGAGACTATAGTGTCAGGAAGAAACACTAACAAAATGATGCAAAACTATCTTGAGACTGGGGCAAAGGTGATGGAGAGACATGAGGGGATATTGTGAGATCTGGGGAGAGATGGCCAACAATTGTTGTGTATTATTGACATTTTGCATTTTTTGTAGGTCCAGGTGAGATTCATGTACTCTCATGGAATGGTTTCATGGAGTATTTGAAGAACAACAAAACTACAATATTTGTGGCACAGATAAGGCCCGTGTCAAACTTGTAGAAAAAATACTGCTACAATTGCTTTGCATAACCCTAATCCTTCCCTCCCAGTTAACCATCCCAACTCTTGTCATCCCAATCAGGCAATCTCACAGTCTACAGGAAACTTTGACAACCCCTGATATTTTGTGTGATTTGCAGTGAAATCAAGATTTTTTTAAAATCAAGATGGTTTCGTAATCTTAGTTGAATCAGAAACTGTGCAACTTCCTTCTCCTCCTTCTCATTCTTCTCACCCTTCTCATCCTTCTCCTTCTTCTCTCAATGAGACACTTTGTTAACTATTGACTAAAAAGGCAAGAAACACATTTCAGTATGCCTTGAAGCGTAAATGCCTGTAAATATCTGTTTGACATACATGGATGCTCATTTTGTTTGATATGTTCTTACCAATAAAATTGTATGTCATTGCTGAAATGAATGATTCTTGTGTACATCTTGCGCAAAGAGTGTGATGCACATGCCCCCACTCACCAAGTGTAGACCACATGTACACGACAAGCCAAACTTATTACTGCTTAGTTTCGATAAAGGCCTACACTACAGTAGAAGTCACACTCCAGTGCAGCCCCATCTACATATCAAATTTTATTTTTCAGCTTCATACTTCAAAAGACTCACACAATAAAAAACCTCCATTATCATGTTGTCAGTCCACATCCTGCAGTAGAGAATGATGTTTATTCTGTCTAGCGTGCTGAAAAAAGTCTTGCATCGGCTGTCTAGTAGCAATGTTTTTTGTCAAGATTTTTTTAAAAATCTTACTTTATCACTGAGCACAGTTTTTTTCCTTCTTCTCCTCCAGGAGACGCTTTTTTCACTTTTGGATTTTATTGGTGAATTCATATAAACACTCCCGCCACAACCTGTAAAAACTTGATTTTTGTGTTTGATATCCATCAGTATTCAGTTACTCTTGATTTGTGATTACCTTCAAAAATATATCTAAAATAAATTTATAGCATGGCCAAAAATTGTGTTATTGAACACATAACATAAACGCATCACGCTATCACTTGCCAAAAAATGTTCTCAATCATCTCAATGCACACCCAAAAATGGTCAATCAGCACATGTAAACGCAGCACGCTAACTCTTTGCTTAACGTTTTTTCGATCTCAACGCACACGCAAAAGTGGTCAATGAACACATCATGTAAAATGCATCATCACGCCATTACTTTGCCTAAAATTGTTTTTAATCTCAACGCACATCCAAAAATTGTCAATGAACACATCATGTAAAATGCATCATGCTATCACAAGCATCATAATTACTTCACCAAAAATTGTGTTCAATGTTAACGCATACCCAGAAATGGATTATAACGTTAAGGCAAATAAGGCATAATTCTCATGACAGGGATCACCAAAAAATATTTTTCATGTAAGCGTAGTACGTTAGACACATTACCAAAAATTATTTTCAACGTAAGCGCACTACGCACATCTTGAACATTACCTTTAAAAATATATCTAAAATAAATTTATAGCATGGCCAAAAATTGTGTTATTGAACACATCACATAAACATATCACGCTATCACTTGCCAAAAATTGTTCTCAATCATCTCAACGCACACCCAAAAATGGTCAATCAGCACATGTAAACGCAGCACGCTAACTCTTTGCTTAACGTTTTTTTTCAATCTCAACGCACACCCAAAAGTGGTCAATGAACACATCATGTAAAATGCATCATCACGCCATTACTTTGCCAAAAATTGTTTTTAATCTCAACGCACATCCAAAAATTGTCAATGAACACATCATGTAACATGCATCATGCTATCACAAGCAACATAATTACTTCACCAAAAATTGTGTTCAACGTTAACGCACACCCAGAAATGGATTATAACGTAGAGGCAAATAAGGCATAATTCTCAAGATAGGGATCACCAAAAAATATTTTTCATGTAAGCGTAGTACGTTAGACACATTACCAAAAATTATTTTCAACGTAAGCGCACTACGCACATCTTTAACAACATTGCCAAAAAAATATTTCAACGGACACATCTTGTAAACACATCACGGTATCTTAAAGGCAACTCATCAAAATATATAGTGTCAACGCACATGCATCACTTACAAATTTAACTACAGTGCCAAAAATTATTGTCAATCAACGTAAGCGCATTACATACATCTTGAACCACATCGCCAAAAAATATTTCAACGGACACACGAATTAAGTACATGCATCGTGCTAACGCTTTACCAAAAATTTCTTTGAACATTAAAGCACACTCAAAAACGGTTTCCAACATAAAGGCATACATACAACATGAAAAACATGGCATGCATCTTTTGCACTCTAATATCGATCAGTTGATAGAACATTTTGTTCATGTCATAATTTATCAAACTGTACACAACGGTACTCTAAATTGAATTTTTTTTCTTCATCGCTTCTGTTTGAAATGTCACATCAAAGCACACCACATGCAGCATCCATGAATCGAACTAATGGTGAGAACTTTTGACATACTTGCTCTTTAAATTTGGTTTTATTAGCTTATGCTGTGTGTGATTTGTACAAACATTGTAGATTCTTTCTATGAAGAAGCAAAAAGGCTTAGCATAGAAGCCAAGGTGATGAAAATGAAAAATGATAGGAAAAGAAGAAATGAAAGATACAAACAAAAGACAAAGGCTCAAAGCACTAAGGAAAGCAACGTGTATTACAAAAGTCATAGAAATTCCATTTGCAAGATCAAACGTGCCAAGTATAAAAGTAATGCAGATTCCATTCGCTTGCAAAAGAAAAAGTACTATGAAAATAAAGCTGATTCCATCTGCCAAAAGAGAAAGGTTGAATATGAAAATAAGGCAGATTCTATTTGCCAAAAGAGAAAGGCTCATTATGAAATCAACAATGTTAATATTTCCAACAAAAAGAAGAGTTACTATGAAGCTAATGCAAACAGAATTCGTGAGAAACAATTGAAACATTACTATTGCACCAAAGCATTTGCATCTGGGCAGGAATGTTCCTTTTCTTGTTCCAAGAGTGAAAATTCATCGATTCCTACAACCACTCAAGAGAACACTGCACACAACCAAAATTTCCTGCCAAGAGAGTTGAACAAGTCAGAAATGGAAAAAATGGTTCAGAAGATCAGAGAGAAAATATGCCTGTCAACTGTTGTGGATGGTGATATCAATAGGCACCGTGCACATGTATGTGTCATATGTGATTGTCTAATCATCGGATTGGAAGATATCAAATTCATTGAGAAAAAAGCTTTGTTAGAGAACTCATCAAAATTAGCTGTGTCGACTTATGAGGAGTACTATGATGGTGTTCCCATGCATCCAGAATTGGTGAAACAGTACCAAGTTGAGGATTGTGATTTGAAGCATTTGTTACTTTCTCCCAGGGCAAGAGTAGATCAGAAAGGGTATGAGTGTTGTGAGACGTGTTATGGGAGCCTTAAATGTTCAAGAAATAAGGATCAAGACAAACCTCCCAAATTTGCAATTGCCAATGGATTTGCGATAGGTCACATTCCTGAAGTCATTAATTTCCAAGACAAAAATGGCAATATCAAAAATCGAAGCATTAATACCGAAATTGATTTGGATGATCTCCTTTGTGCATCAATCAGTCCAGTGAGGCCATTTGGATATGTTCATGCTTACACTGGCGGAAGTCAAAAATCTTTGAAAGGGCATTTTTCAATGTTCAGCGTTGATCAGTCTCATGTAGGAGGTGCACTGCATAAGTACAGGAGCTCTACTGGGGGGAAAAGCATTTATGTGGTATTGTGTGGCAGAATGACGCCCGCTCAGAAAAATGTTGTGAGAAGGCAAGCCGAATTGGACACCGACCTTTTTATGGATCTTTTATCATGGTTCATCAAGGAATCCGGCCACAAGGGATACAGTGATGTGTTGCCCCCAGATCAATGTCCAAATCCTGTGGTTATACTGCAAGATGACAACAATGAGAACAATACTTCTGAAGCGGTTGCTCCGGAATTAAAATGTCAGATTCAAGGCAAGACGTATTACTTTTCAAGTGAGTCACAGAATCCAAATACAGACAATTCAGTTTTTGATAGCACTGAGGATTTTGTCCAAGCTATGCTCAAGTCAACTGCACCAACTATGCTGATGTATGGTGGTACTTACTTGCAAGGACACAAAATCAATTTAGAAGATGCGTTTCCCATCCAATTTCCATTTGGTTCGGGATGTCCGAATTTGGGTAAAAAGAGAAAGGTGGAAGTTTCCAATGAAGCATGTCTGAAGCACTTCATGCGAATTTCCTTGAACCAGTTCATGAGACCAGATTTCATTTTGGTTTGTTATCATCTGATGTGTAGAAATGCATCTTATACCACAGGACAAATAAAATGCAGATCAAACTATCAAGGACAGGCATTGGGAGAAAGGATTTCAAAGCTGTCTGTGGGTGATGTGCACAAAGCTGCAAAAGAGCTGAACAGAAGGAAACAAAACAGTGAACCTCTTGATTTAAACACACCATCAGCATCATTTTTGAAATCTGTCACAACATCATGCAAAATTCTTGGACACACAGCGGAAGCTGCCAAGGAAGCCAGAAAGAAGGTGTATGCACTCAGCGACTACTTTGGTCCTCACAGCATCTTTTTCACTGTTACCCCGGATGATGAGTGTAATCTCAGAGTCCGAATGTACGCCAACCAAGGAAAGGAAATTGTCATTCCTATGGTGGATTGTAACGAAGCTGATTGCATTTCAGATTTTGAGCTGAGGCAAAAAGTCAGGACAAAATATCCAGGAGCTTGCTCCCTTGACTATCAAGCTGCAATGCAAGTGGTGTGTGAACTGTTAGGATGGGATTTCAAGAAGAATTGCAGCAAGGGCGTAGGGATGTATGGCAAATGCAAGGCTTTTGTGAGAGGAAGTGAAGAACAAGGAAGAGGATCATTGCATGGCCACTGTTTAGTGTGGTTGGATCGCTTTGATGTGTTGAAAGACACTTTGTTTCATAATGACCCAGTGATCCGCCAAAATGCAAGAAAGGAACTTGAGGGATTCGTTGACAGACATTTCTGTTCTGATTATGGCTGTTCTCCTGAACTCGAAGTAATCCACAAGGAATGTCAACAGCAGGGCTGCATTTCAGACATGTTCCAAGAAAAAGATGCACAAACTCTTAGAGACTGCAGATCAGAATCTCATAGGATGGAATTGAAGGGCCATGTGATGGAGTGTAAATTGTGTGCCGAAAAGGGACTATCAGGCGAAACTACTCATCTGTCAACGGTCACCCTTACAAACATGGTTATGGAGTCAATGAAAAGTTCTAGATGTGCCGAACCAATTGGTGTAGAATTTCCCTTGTCTCGAGAAAGATCAGATTTAATGACATATCAATACCCTATCGATGGAGCTGAGCAAGGATCAGGCTTTCTTTTTGACAGTGAATTCAGGCATTTGGTTGCAACAAGAAGAATGAATGCGCATGACTGGAAGCATAGGACATCTTGCTTCAAATATGGCAAAGAGTGTCGATTCCCATTTCCAAGACCTGCCATTGAGAATACAACATTTCAAGAAGACAATGATGATGAAACAAAGGCGACTGTTTGGAGATTGTTGGAGAAAGGTGATACAACCATTTACGGTATTTTATATTTATGGTCTATTTTGGTCGCTTTCTGCAAATGGTCGCAAGACAAATGGCCTAGATAATATATTAAATCGAAGTTAGTGGCAATAAATATCAGAAAGCAACTGGTTTGAAACCCATACTACAAGGGCAATAACATACACTTTTATACATGTCTGAATATAAGCTAATGGGTTATGTAAATCCTGTTCACTAGGAGAGGGTAGTAGTGAACACAAATTTTTGAACGAATTCAACAAATTTGTCAGTTTATTTTTTATTTATGTCTGTATATCATTTAATCACACTTTTCTTGCATGATGTGTAACAACCATCCTGTAAGCATTCAAATTGTTATATACATAATCATGGGGTATGCATATTCACATACGTACATGAATACTAAAAATATCATACTATACGCATCTACACATATTAGGGAATGAAGGTTTTGATAAACAAAAATGCCAGTTTTTGTGCACACATTTTAAATATCCGTTGGTTGCTCACTTATTTGTGCCACATCGCTAATTTTTTGTATGGTAGGTACCACCTTAATGGTACCATACCCACGCTGCATGCAGGCTGCTCCAGAAAAGCTTTCCACCACCATGCAAATATCAGGCCAATTAGAATGACCGACAATGAACAGTGAGCAAAATGATTGTTTTGGCATTATCGGATTGTGATGATGCAATACCACCATGATGGCATGTTGAAGGGACAACTTTTTGGTAGAGTGGATCGTGAAATGTGCTTGCTGTGACTGTTTTTTTCCCGTGCAGCATGAATGTTTTTACAGTTGAGCAGTGGTCGCAGAAGATGAGCATGGCGGCCTCCGGAACGAATCTTAACGACGCTGATGAAGATGAGCCCGGCGGCCTCACGGAACAATTCGGAATGACTCCCAATATGGACGTGTCACATTGGGGAAGTCGTTTTTTACGCAATCGTGCGAAATTTTATTGACACAACTCCACTGTCACGCTCCTTTTGTTTGTGCAAAATCGATTTGTTATGTACATAACTTGCTGCACAGGTACGCTTTTTATGTATATCAATTGTTTATGTACATCACGCGCATTATTTTATTAACACAACTGCAATACTCCTTTGTTTGCGCAAAATCGATACATCGATTTGTTATGTACATAACTTGCTGCATATGTAAGTCTATTATGTATGTCAAGTTTTATGTATATAACATCATTTTGTGTGTAAATTTATGGGTGCTACCTCTCCAGAGGAAAGCAAGAAGATGAAAATGACATGACATTCTATCATCTAAAAAGGCAAGTACATGAAATTGTTATGAATATAAAAAGCAGTTTTGACACTTTGGCATTTCCTAACATTGATCATATGTAAAAACCTATTTCATCAAAGGTGAGAATGTTGGGATTTTTGTTAATTAATTATATATATAACATGAACTATGGAAAAGGTTTTGAGCATTGGAAAAATGATGGAACGGGGAGAGTGGTATGTTTGTAACGGGTTATGTATTTAACATGGTTCGTTTGATATTCGCCAGGTGAGTACCAACTGATTACTCCATGTTTAATGAGACACACCAGCCAATATGGTGTTGATATTTTTGGATGAGCGATGGGATGATTTCTTGATGTTCTAAAGAGATTGCTGTATCATGGTGCCAATATTTTTGGATTCGCGCCGTGAAAAATTGTATCGATATTTTTGGTTCTGTGACAGGAAGATGTCTCGAAGCCTTTTGAAGATGACAATGTATCTTGGTGTCAAATTTTTGGATTGCGCGCAAACATGAAGATAGAGCTTTTCCATGGTGTTGATGTTTTTGGATTACACAGTCAAATGCTTTCGACATGTTTGGATGTGTGACTGGATGGTGTCAATGTTTTGGGATGGCTCCAGTTTTGGATTGCCGCATCATGGTGTCGATATTTTTGGGTTGCACAGGGGACCTAACACTGCATTATGGTCGCAATATTTTTGGAATGGCAGGAACTTACGCCCCAGTATTGATCTATCGATGTTTTGAAGACAGTCCTGAAATCATGGTGTCAGAATTTTGGGATTGCAAGGGAACTTACGCTCGATGATTGATCTATCAATTTTTTGAGGATAACAATGCATCACGGTGTCGATATTTTTGTATTTTCACAGGACTAATGCCCAAGGATTGATTTTCTTGATGTTCTTGGAGATAATGCAGCATCGTGAGGTAAGGCCAGTTTGCAAGTCATACTTTCATTTTTCTCTTCTGGATGAGATATATATATAACTCATGGATTTTATTTGACCCTACACAAAGCGTGATGTTTGTGACCTTGTCATGTATATAAACGTGCAAATCAGTTGAGTTCTAGGGGTTTTCAACCACTGGTCGACAAAAAAGGTTTGTTCTTACATACAGTTTTTCTTCATTTTGTGATATGTATATAACATTGGTGTCAATGTTTTTGGATAGCACAGGAAGTATGGTGTCAATATTTTTGGATTGCATGAAGTATGGTGTCAATATTTAAGGATTGGGCAGAAGTATGGTGTCGATGTTTTTGGATAGCGCAGGAAGTATGGTGTCGATATTTTTGGATTGCGCTGAAGTATGGTGTCGATATTTTTGGATTGCGCTGAAGTATGGTTTGACCACAAAAAGGTGATGTTTGTGACGGTGTTATGTATATAATCGCGCGATCATATGTATTCTGGGGTATTACAGACCACTGGCCAAGCAAAGGTTAGTATCATACATGCATTTTTTCATGATTTTTAATGTGTGTATATTATTACATTTGTGTTCTCTTCGTCCACACAAAATGTGTTATGTTTGAGAAAGTGTTATATACATAATCGCACGGATGAAGTGCCTACTGGGTGTTTTCCACGGCGCGGGGTGACCCTGCAGTGTTTTTTTCACCCACCCCTCGCACACCCTAGGATGATGCCATGAATGAATGTTGATTGGGTAATAAATAGTAAAAATAAATTTTATTGAAACAGGATAGTATTTTGGAGTCAATTTATAACATATAAACTGATAAATCCTGCGACCGTTTGCAGAAAGCGACCAAAATAGACCATAAATATCGCAAACCCCATTTACCCTTACACTGTGGAAAGCAAGAGATCTATGGGATCTCAATTTTTAAATACGCATTGCAAGTATATTACCAAGACACTTGGCTGAACAGCAACATTCAAATCGGTAGTCCCAGGTGTGTGTTTTATGTTGTTCACTACTCCACCAAGTCTACATAAAAAGAAGATAGAGGTGTTGATTTTGATAGAGTGGGAAAACAAGTCATTCGCCGCATCCAGAAAGAAGAAGAAAAGTTGGTAGCGGAAGGGTTGCAATATACACCAAACATGGAACAAGATGCCTGTTTTTGGGAGGGCTTGTGCCGTTTCCTCATTGGAATGAGTGTTCACCTGAGTCAAGATGTTGTTAGTGCAACAATGGCGCATCTGCTATTGTGTGAGAATGGTTCCAGATTTTCATTTTCACATGACTTTCAGGATCTGCTAGTTGGACAAATGCTTAATAAGCTAAAAGGTGAAGCTCCAGGGGACTTTGTACTCCGTAGAAAAAATAGGGGGTCATGTGGGCAGATTACTCAGTGAATGACTATTTGTTCAGGCCAGAATGTTTGGAAGATTTGAGTTTCTATGAATTTGCATTGAAGTACGAAAGGATTCCCTTTTCTTTCAATAGAATGAGTAACAAAGATGAAGATGGCATGCCAATACTACAAGATGGCAAATTTGCATTCATAGAAGATCATCCAGGAAGATGATATTGCTACCTCAGAGAATCCAAAAAGATGAGAATCCCAAAATTAGCAATGCCCAAAGGAATGCTATGTGACCTTGAAGATTTGGAATTGACTGAAAATGAACCAAGTAAAAATGCTCTTGAATCCAGGGAAAACTATGCAAAAATTGCATTGATCCTTTTTTACCCTTTTCGTGATGAATCGATTTTACTTCATGATGATAATTCTTGTTTGTGGGATAAACTTATGCATGCAATGAATGAGAGTATTGATACTAGCAAATTCTTGAAAAGTGGGGAAAAAATTCTCCAAAACATGCAAGACAATTTGCAATGCAGAAAATGCAAGGTTCCAACCGATAAAATCAAAGCAACAACAAAATCAAGAGAAAGAGATAATATGGATGGTCATGCTGTAGTTTATGCCTGTGACAGTGATTATTCCGAGTTTGATGATACCCTTTCTGTGGATTCTTATGATGAAAATGAGTTTGAGGAAGATCTCTGCCAAGATGAAAGTTGTACTGAGAGATCATTGAATGATCTCAAAAAAGGGGAATCTCTTTCGACTAACAAAACAATCAACTCAAGGTCATTTGATGCAAATTCAATTTTTCTCCCTGGAAATAACTCCTCTGCCACCACCAATGAGGCATCACGGAATGCAAGAAATTCAACGGATGCCCAAACTGACAACAGTGTTTTGGGCATGGGGTAAGTAAATACAAAACACTACTTGCTTTTGTCAGTGGTGCTACCATCAAGAATAACTTACAAGAAGACATGCAAGAAATTGATTTTTCAGAAGAGGGAATAGCAGATAGTGATTCATCAGAAGACTGTATCCTCGAAGAACGGGAATGGTCAGAACTTGGATTTTCCTCTAATTTCAACAGAGGTTCAATTCCCACAATGCAAGGAGTTGCTGATCGTATTTCAAGAGAAAAGCATATTACATTGGACAGAATCCAGTACATTGCTTATGAAGTCATATGCAGCTCATTTCTACTTAATCTCATACGCGAAAATTCAGAATCACAGTAACCTTTGGCATCAGGCTCTACAGATAGTGATGAAGACTTGATAGATCAAAGAACAACTTTGATAAGACAGAAAGTGGAACAGAAATTAAAAGATCTCGGTGCTAAAGAACAATTGTTAATGTTTGTCACTGGCCCTGCTGGAGCAGGAAAAAGTACAGCAATTGACGTTGGTCAACAGTTTTGTTTCCAATTTTGCAAGTCTATGGACATCCTTTGGGGTGATAAAACATTTTTGTTTACTGCCATCACTGGATGCGCTGCTGCCTTGTTTGGAGGTGTTACCTTGCACAGTGCAGCTTACCTGAATTCAAAGTCAAAAAATATATCTCCTGAGATGCTTCAAAACTGGGAACAAGTTCGAATGCTGATTATAGATGAAATCTCATTTTCAACATGTGACCAGATGGAAAAACTGAATTCCGTCTAAATATGATTCGTCGCAGACTGTGTTCAGGTGGAAAGGGATTGTCCCCAAATATGATTTTTGGAGGATACTCAATAATATTTTGTGGTGATTTTCGTCAAATACCACCTGTGAAAGCTAGAGAGAGTCAACTTCTGTATTCCAACTCATCACTGTGGGAAAATTCAATAAATGTTGCAATCATTCTTAACAACAGCCATCGTTTCAAAGATGACCCAGAATATGGAAGGATCCTAAAACGAATGTGGGATGGTTCATTTACAAAAGAGGACTGCAATGCCATCAATGAACGTCTCATCAGTCAGCAAGTTCAGTTACCGGAAATTCAACATGATGCTGATATTGCGTATGCTTGTTGGAAAAACTCTGAGCGGGTTACGATTCATGCATCAATTTTCCAAAATCACATACAAGATTTCCCATCAGTAGACAGTTCGAATCTCCACCAGAGCATACAGTTGTTATTGAAGCAGATATAAGAAAAGCTCCCAAAAGACGTAAATCGAAGAGAAGTTTTTCTGAAGACACTCCTTTACCAGCAAGACTCACAACTGAATTGCAAAACAAAATTTATTCAAGGTGTGGTGATAGTGACATGAAAGACCAACAAAAAACATTGACCCTGCTCTAAAACTTTATGTTGGTGCACATTGCATGATCATTGACAATGATGATATATCAAAAGGTAGAGGAAATGGAACATTATGCAGAGTAATCGGAGTGAAAAGAAAAACAGACACCCTTTTGAATTGGAAAAATTATGATGGAAAAAAGTGTATACCATCAGTGTTACTGATGTTGAGTATGTTGAGTTTGAGCACTTCCCCAAGAAGACGGATCAGATCAAAATTGAAGAACAGATCTCATCATTAGAAAATGATCTTCAGAATGATCCAATGAATGAAGAGAAAGAAGCACAGCTGCATGGGTTTCAAGTCAGATTAAGAAAAATTGTGTCATCAATGAGATTTCGACTGAAACCAAAAAGGTATTATTGCACATTCTACAGAAGTGATATCGACCCACCTGACAAAGGCATCAGACTTTCAAAAGTATCAAAAAGAGGAGAGCACAAACAAAAAGTCATCATGATACAATTACCTATCAATTTAAATGAAGCCACGACTGCTCACAAATTACAAGGCATCACAAAGAAAGAACTTATCGTTCATAATTGGAACTATAGCCATGGCTGGGTGTACACTGTGTTATCAAGAGTGAGAACACGGGATGGTTTGTTTTTGAACAAACCTCTAATGTACAAGCCAGATGCCTTTAAATTACCAACTGCTTTGATATTTTTTCAGCATAGAATGCAGGCAAAGATTCCAGATAAAGCAAAAACATAAGCATTTTGTAAAGAGACAATTAGACAATTTATTCACATAAACCTCATCTTAACATGAAAATATACATTTCAACTCAGAATCTTCACAAACACTTTTCATCAAAATTCTTACACACAGCATGATCTTCTCACTTATTCCGGAATTATTGACCGTTTTGAAATTCAGTATTTTCACAGTACAGTGCTTTAGAAAAGTTGACTTGCTTCCTCTGAAACATCTCCACTGCTTGCCGTCCTTCATCAACAGAGCCAAGATTGGATCTTTGCCAGCCAGAATAACATCTGGTTTGTGAAATAAAATTTGTGCAAAGTGTGGAGACATGGGATAGGCTCATAATTTTTTGTACAGAGTTATTTGCATCAAGTAAAACACAATGAAACAGCAGCAATGACTTTGTTGAAATTGAAGATTTTCCAAAGAAATTTAATGGTTTTCCAAAGAAACATAAGCAAGGACTTAAAAAGAGTGACGTCTCTTCTGGAGAAAGATGTCATGAAAGATTCATCAAATATTCAGAACTCATCAAAAGTTTCTTTATATCCACCATCAATAGAATTTCCATATAAATTTTTTTGGTGATCGAACGAACCAACAATGAAAAGTAGAAGTCAAGAAATGTTCGTGAAGAGCAATATTTTGCAACATTGGAAAACCCATTAAAAAATAAAAACTTAACCACCAGCCAAATGTTTGGTGCATATAATATGAGCATCTGAACTGTCAGAAAAAAATAAAAGGAAGAAATAATTCCGAGAACAAACATCAATCCCAGACAACGATTCCATGTAACACCACTTGTCATAAATTACAATAGAAAACAAAAACAGAAATGAAATCACTCAAGGGATGCTGAGTTCAAGTTCATACCGTCACAAAAATAATCCCTATCATAAAACAAGAATATTCTTCAGAAACAGTTAAAACTGCAATTCTGTGAAATTCAACCATATTCTAGTTTGTGACATTGGATTGATATAAAATGCAGACAATCAAAATGTGAAATTGGAACATGATTGTGTGGTGGGAACCAACAGCTGCGCCTCCGACAACTTATGCCTATGAAGGTGGTTTTCCCATGCCACCAAAGGACGCCCAAGGCTGCATCCCCCTGACCCTTCCACAGAAGTTAATAGAGACTTTCAAGTACCTCCTACTCGTCTCCCTTCTGCTTCATCCAGATCACTCAAGTTCTGGCATTATAGGTACAAATTGAATGTTCTAATGTCACTACCTTGGAGTTAGTTGGTAATTTCAAATTTGTTGCGTTGAAATGCTGATTGGTTCCCAAATGATGATGTGCATTGTTGCATAAGTATACCATTGGACTAAGCCCACACTAGCCCCATCAGCATCAACACACACATTCAATTCTATGACGGCGTCCTAAGGCAAGAATCCCCAAGAAGAAAAGGTGACAAGATGAAGAGGTTTCAAAGCGTCAGAGCATCAAGTAGACTAGGTTCCCATGCCTGATGATGACGATTGACAACAATGATTATGCCTCAAGACAGCAAGATGCCAAGACCCAAGACAATAACAAACAAAGGCACAAAGACTAGGACCCAAGATAGCGACGACCTACGATGACAACTTCACATGTCGAACACCTTGCGTCGCAAGTCAAAGAACAAAACTAGTCCTTGCTTGTGCACACACCAAAGCAAATCAATCACCAACGTATCAACACCATAGTTGCTGCCTAAGCCGAGTTCAGAGCATTGTTGACATGGCAGATATGGTTGGCAAAATTAAATGATTATGGTCATATTGGCCTGAAAGGCCGAGAGGAGTGTTTTGTTGAAGGCTGTTTTGAGCCTGAAGGCAAGGTTGGCTGCCGTTGCATTGATGTTGACAGATTTGAAGTGGGTGCTAGTGGGAAAAGGGACGTGATTGTGATGGAAGGAGTTGGGGGTTGAGCAGCGTGTGGTGAGGGGGTTGGGGGTCTAGGTAGGGTATTGTAATGTTGTTGGGGAGACATGCTGCCAGAAATGAACTTTATAAGCATGGTGGCACCATACATATTTTTAAGAGTAGTAAGCATGTTTGACATAATAATATTATTATTATTATGCATGAGTTTTTCTCTCTATGGTGTGAAACTAGAGAATAGATGTTCTCAGAATTCGTGACTCCAAAGCAGGAATGTGCCACTGCCAAATGTCCCCAGCACAAAAAGTGCTGCATGCAGATAAGAAGTACCGGTATGACTCCCAATACATATTTCGTACGGTGCATTAGGCCTTCATGAATGGTATGGTAGTTCTATGGTGATTGTGTGTATTTTATATTGTACGATACGGAATCATGCATCTTCAGAAAGAATATTTGTGTTGATTACTTTTAAAAGGTTGATTACTTAAAAGGACGCAATAGACGTACATATAATATATAGATTTCGCGAGATGAGTACAGTACAGTATTGCACTGTACCATAACGTACAATACCAAGAACCGCGGACCTGACGCGTAAATTTTTATAAGTGATGTTTTTGGTGACATATAAAAATAATACATTATTATATATATTACATGAAATTTAATGGTAATCGTAAAATTCAAATTCAATGAGTAATTTTTTCCGGAACGAACAAAATGAGGTGTTTCTTTTTTTACATACTCTCGGTCTTAGTTGTCTTTTATGAAAACACGTATTCTGACGTGGAAAAAAACTGTACCAAAATGCGAAGCACGTAAATTTTGACATCATTCATGTCTATGAATGCATTATATAATATTATATTATATAATATGTAATATAGTATGTAATTGTGCATAAGAAAGTGTTGGGAAATATGAAATATTTTATGACAATACCACAAAAGTACACAAGATACTGCTTCCATTGTACAAAGACTTTACTGAACAGTATGCTACATAATGGTGAAGACTTGCAGTTACAACTATTGCAAAAACAGCAAAAAATCTTGCGGCGGCGGCTAGTAATTTTTTGTTTTTTCTTGGGCAGGATACTGTCCCTAGTAATTTTGAATATGAGTGACTGTAACCGTCATATTGATTGCGAGGGCATAACATGCCGAAGGTTACAACAGATCTCTCATGATTACGGGCATAGTGTCGTAATAGGTCATAAGTACGTCTGTTCCATACGGAAAGGGACTTTTGGCGATCTACTCATTCCTGTGTATTGTATTTACCAGATGCAAGGCCGTATACCTGTTCCTGCTTAGGAGCCTTTCGTAGACTTGTGATAGGATGTTCCCCTACGGTATGCAATATAGAGGCAATATGCAATATGAAGTTCACCAATACCATACCCAATACCACATTCAAGAGAGGTACGATATTGCCACAACACAATTGCATTGGAATCCACCATACCATACCTTACGAATAGAAAGGAAGCAGTGGGAGATGAAATATGTTAAACATCCTATATAGGTATAACGGAAATATTTCTATATATTGACATAGTAATGCAATAATTACCTGTAAGACCAAAATTAGTTTTTTGACGAATCGGGACCCATGAGAGGTATTACCTTTATCCTGGTAGTATCAAGGTGGTGGCTTGTCCGCAACTCCTTATATGTTAGCTCTTTTACTGCGAGAATGAACAAACAACAATTGCTACACTGTTCTTCGTCGTCGACACAGTTCTACCGAGGCCGCAGGATTGTAAATTAACATTGTCTGAAGTGAAGATTGGTAAGCCGCGAAGCTTGCGCGTGCGGATTTTTTTTTACTGCGGCTCGTTCAGGTGGCTCACCAGCTGTCGAGAGTGTGAAGGAAAGATCTGCCGATGATATCCGGCCGCTGAGTTTTGTCCTAATTTGTTGAGTGTTTATCTCTCAGACCATCAGCTCGTCGCCTGCCTTCTGTGTGCATATCGCTCGACCTTTTGCATTCAGATCGGATGACGCATCTGCTTGATGTGTATTTTTCTGACTCCAATAGCCTTCGTGCCGTTCTTCGTGTGATGTATCCATACTAGTTTACATTATATGCAATATCATCTGCACTGAACCTCAATTGCCTCTTTTACCTCTCGGAAAAGGTAATAAGAGCCTGCTGCGAAACGAAGATGAAGAAAATTTTCACAAACATTCGCAAGAACTCAAGCAATGGAGAGAGCGGTTATGTCATCAATAATGCAGGAGCTACAATGCCACCTCAAGCTCCTGGATCCGGCCTAATTGAACCGAAATCGCACACACTATCTTCCCTAGAGTGGCCCCCAAAAGTATCAGAGCAATCTGATTTAACCTTGCCAAAGCGATGTTCGCTCAATGGGGACAGTACTTTCTTGAAACAATTGACAAAGGCTCACTCGAACAGCAGCCTCTCTACTTTCAAGAGCAAAACGTCTCGAGAAGGTCAGGCCGAGGATAGGCCCTTGTCGGGTGATGATTTTTTCGAGGGCACTATATTGGAATTCCCCGAAATCGGGATGCTAGTGGATGAACTGGAATCTCGACTAAAGGCTCTCGAAAACGTCTTGTCGACAGCAGAAAGCGCCGATGTTGTTCAGGCTTCGTCGGATGCGAAACGGAAGGTTGAAATAACATCTGAACAATTGGATGCGATCAACGGTATCTCAACTAATGTGCGGGGTTTACTCCACTGCCTTAATCACCACCACAATAATCTTAACAGTCAAAGAAAAATCCGTAGGGAACAGAAGGATGGTTCGTATAGTCGGCGACCTCGCCGACATTCTTCGCATGATGTTTCACCCAGGTCAACCAGAAGTCACGTAGACGCAGCAAGCATTTCATCTTCTAAATTGCTTCTTCACAATGCGGTGGAACCCGAGAAATCCCACTGGCGTCATTGCACAGTCTTCTCATCTAATAGCGGCATGAACTTTACTGACATGGACAGCACCTCTAAAATACCAAAGGAACTACTTCTTAGAATGATAAATTTGGAGCCAACCGCTGTGGGAAGGTCATCTGTTGCATATATCGCGCAAACGTACGGCGGAGTCCAACTTCCAACTGACTTTGGGAGGGGGTTAAAAAGTCTTCCTAGTTTCAAGAATGTAGCAAAACAAGTCGGTAGAGCCAAATCATTTGTTTTTGAATTACAACGGAGTGTGTCTGAGAAAGCCATCACCGGGGCAGAATATATCCCCACTGAGTTCAAAAGACTTAGCTTTGAGAAACGAAAACAATTGGCTCGAATGTTAAGCTGGGAGAGTCTGAAGGTATGGGGTTTCAATGCGTTTCAACTAGATAAGCTATCTACAATACAATGGATTGGTTGTGACAAAGGAGGTGCCACTAAAGATTCACCCCTTGAATCGTTCGACAAAGTCCAAGTTGCAAAAGTAGGATGTCCAATTGTACTGATGGGTTGGGCATTACTAGCTTCGCCTTACGCACAGGTATGTCCACGTTTTATTATTTGTGGTTTCGTTGTCTGTTTACGTCTTGGACGAAGAACCAATTTGCGGTTTCTTCCAAACATTCAGTTGGCAATGGCGAGAGAGGTGAACGATGCAGAATTAATTGAAAAGGCAAAAAATGCTATCAGGAAGAAGGCTCAAAGCAAAGACTATCCGCTCGCGCGAACAGTCTTGAAGAAGTTTTCGATGGGTGCTCAAGACGATGAGGCGGATGATATGTCAACCGAAGAAGAAGGATATTTCTTTTTGGATAAGTTTGAAATTATGCCGTGAGTTACTAAAGACGATTTTCTTGCTCGGTTTGAAGTGATATTGCAGCTAACAACTATGTCACCCTCGACTCAAAAGCGACGCCATCTGTCATTTTCTCAGAAAAGTTGAGAAAGATTACCCAACTCGTGGTGCCAATCCTTATCATAATAATATTCATGCAGCTGATGTCATGCAAACTACGCACGCTTTAATTCAGATGGGCAATGCTGACTTTTTTTGTGCTTTCAGCTGTCTTGAGATTTTTACAATACTACTTGCAGCAGTCTTGCACGATGTGCGACACCCAGGGACGAACAATAACTATCAAATTAACAAACAGACAGATTTGGCTATGCTGTACAATGATCACTCAGTATTGGAAAATATGCATGCGAGTCGAGCGTCTTATTTGCTCCGGGAATCAGGAGGCAGTGCGAATACTGAAGACACAAGTGAAGGTATTTTTGGGAAACTGACCGAAAAAGAAAGGGCTCAGTTGAGGGCTGGGGTAATACGTTCTATTTTGAGTACAGACATGAGCCAACACTTCAAGGTAGTTGCAAAGATGAAAACGTACATTGACAAGGTAATGGATGACATTGACAACGAGTCGTCAGGATCAGTTTCTGTTCTGAGTGTTCTCTGGAGAAATGAACACACAAAGCTCAGAGAAAAACTTCTACCCTTTATTCTTCACCTGGCTGACATTTCCAATCCGACAAAATCGCCAGATATCTCAATAGAATGGTCAAATTCTGCGTATGATGAGTTTTTTCTTCAAGGCGACAAGGAAGCAATTGAAGGCATGCCAATATCACCATTATGTGACCGTTCAACTACAAATCCCGCTGATGGACAGGTTGGTTTCATCACTTACGTTGTGAAGCCTGCTTTTTTATTGCTGCAACAATGCTTACCGGGCATAGATGGTATACTAACTCAGGTAAGATGTGTCCATGGTGCTCCTTGATAATTCTGTTGATTATGGAGACAAGAACTTCTCACTATATCATGTTCCAACATTGGTGTCTCCTGTTGCTCAAATTCAGTTGGATGAGAATTTGTTGTATTGGGAAGTTATGAAGGAAACAGAGAAAAATAATGTTGGCAATCAAGAGATGAAATAAGCAAGAGTCATAATACACGGGAAGACTGGGGAGAATGCCTTTACCATATAAACATCTTACTGCTTGGTGTGAGGAGGAGACGCTCACAATTTTAATATTTATTTTGTTCGTTGTTCTAGTACTGCTTATCAAGTTGTCAAGCAAGTGAAGAAGTCAATGTACGCATATAACTGAAATGATAGGTCATATGTAAACCCATGAAAATGCTCACATTGCTTTACTTACAACTCGAAACATTCCAACTGTCGCGTTGTATTTGTATCACAGGAGAAAACTAAATATTACCTATTTTCCAGATAATATTCAACATTCTCCCCTTCAGTGAATTGTAAAACGCACTCTGGAACCCTCAGAGGCAGATTCTCTGTGCAAATAGCCAAATTCACAAATCAAACCCCCCTCTGCTCTAAAAACTTGAGAGGTTCTAAGAGGACATTGGCAGTACACAAAAAAGGGGTTTCAGTGCCCTTGGTGTCACCGACCGCAAACATTTGCCTCATTTTTTATTATCAGAGTGTCTGATTCTGAGATGGCAGTCTGCTAAAAGTCCACAGGACCAGTGTGACTGCCTTCTGTTGCACCTTAGTGGTAGCCAGTTCATTGTAGTGTACTCAAAATAACCCCATACAACCTAATTTCCACCGAACTGCTTTCCCGAGAAAACCAGGTATAATAGATATCTGCAAGACAGGCAACTCGCAAAAACTTCACAAATTTTGGTGAGAAAATTTCAGCAAAGTGACAACTCCTAAAATTCTGTTGACTTGCACGACTCAAATTGAAGACATTGTGACAACTAAGGCAAAGAAAGTGACGAATCACGACTGAATTGACGACAGATGAGTCGTCAAAATGTCGTAACTGATGACCTGGTTACGAGTCCCAGAGTCGTCAGTTACAACCTGGTTACGAGTCCCAGAGTCGTCAGTTACGGCCTGGTTACGAGTCCCGGAGTCGTCAGTTACGACCATGTGACGACCCATTTGTCATCAGTTAAGACACGGTACCCTCTACAAAACATTTAGTTCTAAGACAAAGAGATGGCCCTCAGATTTGTCAGTTACTACCATGTGACCACCCTCAGAGTTGTCAGTTATGACCCCATGACAACCATCAGAGTCGTCAGTTACGACCCAGTGACGACCCTCAAAGTCGTCAGTTACAACCCAGTGACGACCCACATAGTCATCTGTTACGACTCAATGACAACCCGTTTGCCATCAGTTTAAGAATTAACTGACGACTCGGACAACCCAACTGAAGACAAGTCACTTCTAGCATTCTTTGGTTGTGACTGAAGTGACGACGCGCACCAAAATTGATCACCAAAAAATATTTTGCCTATCTTGCTGGCCTATTTGGTTAGGAACATCTCCTTTACCAATCCCATCTCATGCTAGTAACTGACATCGCTGAGAAACTAAACTTCCTGTGTTTGACTGATATGCACCACTTGTGTTTCCAGCATAATTTTCATCTTCGTCTTCAAAAATGTATATAATGAGAAAATTTGACAAGTAAATCAGCTCCACAGAAATGAGGTTATATCGGCTTAGATGTATACAAAAATGAAATTTACCATGATTTCGTCATGTAAATTTCCCTTGTCTCCACATTTTGCACTGGGGGATATCAATAGATATACCTTCAAGACTGGATAATTTCCTACTCATTGAACAGTTTATTTGTCTTGAGAGGTCATCAACCTTGCTTGGGCAAAGCTGTCCCTTAAATGAAGGCATGATCATATAGAATATGTAAACTCAGGGTGAACTCTGCACAGGAATGCGCAAGGAACATAATGCAAGCAGCCACATGGATTATGAACACGGTGAGCTACTTTATTTCATTCAGGGTAGAGTTTAAGTTAGTACATTATGACAACAAATCTTGTTTTCTGTTATGCCTATCATATTGTAGCCCCTGTCTATCAGACCCCAACTGAGGTAAGCTATGGATAATTCATACAATGATACATTTACAATTAATTTATTTGATAGCAACTAAGCTTGCTTCATATGTCTGGAAGTGGCGAAAAAGGAATCCGCTTTTAGCTCTTGCTCGGGCACTATGAGATACAGGATATTCAATGAAGTAACAAGCTGTGCCTCCTCGTTTGCCTTGGTCCTATCCAAAAAGAATTTAAAATAGATAAAACCAAAACTATTTTCGTGAATAAAAACCATCCAGGTGCTCATGTTTCTATCTCAAACATCAAGTAGTTGTCTAATATAATGCAAAAGAGTGTTCAGTGCTTTTGGTGGCGGATTCTGCCATGTTGTTTCTTTCACCAGTCAAATTGTTGTGGTATGTTTTCTTGAAATGAGGTGTACAATAGTTCTCTTCCAACGTAAAAATAAATGTTATTGAAAATAGTGAAAGCAATCTCTTGCAGAAATGATCTGATGGCACTTCTAACATGACCTGTGGAGTGAAAGGACACATGGGCAAGTAAAAAGAAAACTGAGAAGAGAACATCATTGCACTTTACAACATTTCATTTCAGTGCCAAAATTGGGTGTCTTGAAATCAGAACACAATTACCAAGAGATGGAGGCTTCCATAATATTGATAGGTTGGAGCATTTTTAGTGATATAGATGTTTTGCATGCCAGTTAGACACCATCATCTGATACAATCATCTGATTTGTATCCATTTCCAATGAAAAAACTACTGGAGAAATGTGTTAATGCAGAGAAAACATGTCATGGGAAAAGATTTAAAGGAGGGCCATGGTAAACAAACACAAATATCATTCAAAACTTAAATTATATTGATGGGTGAATTTCATTTTTATTTTTATATCATTGCAAAAGTAATCACACAGCACTGTCAGTAATTAATGGTCAAGATAATTACAATAAGCCAACACAGATTGGAGTTTATATGTACACTTGTTTTGGTGTGCTCATGCTATTATTATATTATATATGCACAGAATACCTAGCTTTGTGACTACTAAAGACCAATGCAAATGCATTAAGTACTCATATCAAAAATAATGCCATTAACAGATCACATGTTTCAATAATGATTCAACAAGAACGTTTACATATTAAACTGCTGCCAAACACATTACAGTGGAACCTCTACAGCAACACTGCTAATCATGTCTATGAGTTCATCAACGTGTAAAACTGAATGTGTATTTCTACTATAGCAACCTTCCTCAAGAAACACCTTAAATGTTCTGACATGCTGTTCATCTTGCTTCCAAAATTGCCCATGAGCTGTCTCCTGATTCTTACATAGCTTGAATTTTCCAATCGTGCACCAACATTTGGCAAATCGACGTGATATACACATGAAGATGCTATTTGTGGCCAATAAACCTTCACCTGCTGATCTCTGTTATGCCATTGCATCAACCGCCCACACTTCTACCTGCAAACCTGTCCTTGGCCACTCCAACCCCCACCACCCTTACAACATAGAAATTATATTGTGACATATATATAACCCAATGTATAGTTGCCACGCAGCACCATCTGTGGCCAAGAAACTGGTCCATCACTTTCGGCAAGCTCTAGCTAGTTGAGGTTAGTGAGTTGTGATATGCTTGAAATTGAAAACATAGCTCAGAAAAATCCCAATACATCACACCAACACATCTGCTGTGAATACCCCACATGTAGAATAGTGTGACTATTGGGTACACTGGTTTGACAGTGTGCCTTTATGGAAACACTAAATACTCTTAGTGAATTGCTTTAATAATAATCCTGGCAGTCTGACCTTTACATACCTTTTTGAACATATCTACATATGTTTCATCTTGATTTTTGTGTATCTTCATTTCTACCTTGCCAAAATTTTGTGACCTTGTTAAAGCCAATCACAGTAAAACAGAAATGGCCTTAAAATTAGATGTGGGTACAGGCACTTGAAATTGTGGTGATAGTTGCATCATTTGGTGCAGGTCTTTCCGGTACATTATGACAGTCTCTCCGTTCAAAACAAAATGATTTCGGGTATGACATTACAAAAATGCGTTGCTAGAGTGACAGACCAAATATGTTCCCAAGTATTTAGTGGTCAGGACGATTTCAAGTTTCATAACTTTTCTTTCTGATCTTGAATGTTAAAATATTGAATCTGGTGGTCCACACTCATGGATTGCTTAGCAACTTATTACTTTGACATTTGTTCTTTAACTCTTCGTAGGGACTGGGAATTCATTTTTTACTCCACCAGAAGGAAACTGCGAAAGAACTCAAGAAAAAAGTCTTGGTACCAAGGAGATTACCACTTAAAGAGTGCAAGCGTAAGGTAAATGACTTTTCTAAACCAATTATGAATGATCCTGACAGCAAAAATGAAACAAAAAGATGCCACCACTAACGCTAACATTCAACGAGTCTACCCCAGCTTGAGTATCACTGTCCACATTCAACCCCCCTGGTATCTTAACAAATCCTGTGCAAGCTCGTCCAACCAAAGTTCTTAAACCACTGCCCTCTGAACCTAACACCAAAACAGTGGGAGGTCCTGCCTCAACTTCGCGAAGATCGTAACACTTTTGTTCTAGTTCTTGCAGAGGTAAAGGTGCCGTGTTGTACTCAACAATGTTTGAATTATGATCATTTTCATCGTCGTCGTCCTCGACAAGATCCCAATCATTGCTCACAATACTTCTACGAGTGTTATGACCTTTGCGTTTGCTGTTGCTATCAGTGTCGGGGGCTTCAGCCGCCGCACCCAATACCCGCCATCCATCATCTCTGGCCTTATTCAATAGTTTAGGTAAATTGGATGTAGAATAAACAGTCATGAATTCTAGTGCACCTGCGCTGGCAGCACTGACTGTTGGAGTGAGAGGAGAAGAATTCTTTGAACAGACTAATATTCCAACACCATTTCCTGCACCAATGCCTCTATCTGTCATGCTCTTATCTGGGTCCTCTTCGATAACCCCAGGTCCGCCACCCAAGAAAAATGCACTTCTCAATAAAGCCCCAAGATTCTGCGGATCGACGACTTCGTCCAATGCCAACCATAGCGACGGCAGTCTGTCTCCTGCTTTTGGCAGGGGCAAACTTCCAGATTTCAATGGTGTGAACTCCAACCCTCCACATCGTAGCACAAATCCTTGATGTGGTCTATTGCCGCACAATGTATTGAGCACGCCTTTGTCTACCTCAACTACATTCAGAGACTTGATTTGTTGCGCTAGTGATAGAATTTCGGAAGAGGCTTCGTTTTTAACCGCACTACGAAAGCTTCGTTTGGTATTGTCAAGAGTGCCTTCTTGAACAAATAGACAGGGTGCCAACTTGGCCTCCGGTTTGATATTCGTCTTGGCTGGGCGAATCTCCGTGACGTCATCCTGATCTTCCCAACTTGCCCCATCTACAGCCGACAATCTCCTCTGGAGTTCAAGTACCTCTTTCTCTTCTGATTCCTCGTCATCTTGTGGGAGTGAGAAATCACGAACATTTGCTTTAAGTGCATTCAACACAGGTGCCATTCCATACAAGTGCTCGTATCCTGCGTTTTCAATTTGTTTGAGGTTGATCTTGACGGTGTTCAATGATGATTGCATGTTTGATTTAGAATCCTCCCGCTCATTCCCACCACCCCGGTCAAATCGTCTCCCTCCCCTGTCGCTGCCTCTACCTCCGCCTCTGCCCCTTCCGACGTTCTCTCCCCGTGGTCTGTTATCCCCTCTACCACCATACTTTGCACGATTTCCTCTGTCTCTCGAACTTCTTTCTCGTGACCCGAAGTCTCTACCCCTTCTCCCGCCATCCCCAGAGGTTGGCTTATCATACACGTATGGCTCAAACGAGGAATCGTTGTCTACGCCAAAATCATCCCATCCACTGCCGCTACTTCTATCTACGCTCGGTGAGTTAGAACGACGAGCCGGACGAGCAGGACGACGTTGTGATTCATCAAGCGCTCCAAACCCATCGTTATCGTCAAAATCGGAATCGCGTCGTCCTCGTCTGGAATCGGACCATCCGGATGCCGGGCGTTGCTGTTGTTGGGGTGTTGATGATGGAATTGCTGGAAAGTTTGGAATGCAATCAAATAAAAGTCGTTAGATTTGATATGGAACATATGCGATGTATATTCATTGTTGAGAGACTTGAAGGATTGTATGATCTGTAAATGATTCAATACTCAACATGTGCATTTCATTCACATTATTGGGCAGACAAAAAGCAAAACAGACAGTTTCTAATATAGTAAAGTACTTTCAATGAAGTAAATGGTCGTCAACATCGCACATCGAATGTGACTATCGAGATCGATGCCAACAACAAAAGAGAGAGAGAGAAAACTCGAAACTCACCAGGACGCAAAGACCTTCGACCATCCTCTTCCTCACCCCACATCGTCATCCACCCCCTAGTTTTCATCCCAACGCTCTTCGCCTGCGGCAACGTCCCACAGCCCCGACGAGCCGGCATGAATGAGAGCCCCATTGCCAGAGGGCGACGTGATATCATCCGTGTGAGAACGATGGTCGTCGTCATGACCAATATATTTTTTGTTGGTTGGGATGAATGCATGCTCTGCTTTGGTGTGATTTTGTGGTCTTATGTCGCGATGTGGTGGCGAGGAAGCGAGCGGGGCATGCATGGCATAAACATCGAGGCTCCCGACCGCGGGGTTGGTCCTGATGTGTGATTATTTTTCTTGATTATTTTTGTGTTGGGGTCGTGGATGGTGGAGGATGTTGATGGCTCGCGGATATGGCTGTTAACGCGTAAAAACATAAATCATGATGTATCATGTCACCGTTGCCGATGCCGTCTGACATACGTCCACAAGGTGTGAATCTTATAGACATAAAGAATAATGACATGAAGGTATCTTATCGTGCCCATCTAGGTTCCGGAACTTTGCCTTCTCAGAAGAATTTCAGCCCTGAAAAGGAACCTGAACAAGCCCCGACAGCGGGAACAAAATCTCGAGAGAACAGATTTTTCAACGTCATGTGTTGGGTGGAGTTTATCATGATGTGTTGTGTTGAAATGCATGTGAGATTTCAGATGTAAGAGTTGTACCAGAGTTGTACCACACGGAAGCCACACGGAGACGCGATCCGACGTCTCTCCCAAAACCGGACTTGAGGGTCGTCGCAGCGTCGTCGCAGCGTCGTCGCGGCATTTCGCGATTTCTATTCTTGTGCCACCTCGCTCTTGTGAACTGTCTTCGAAAGGGGGGGCTACATTTCATACGGTGAGCAAACTGTAAACTGCGGCACGATATCCTCGTTGTGGCAATGTTCTGTCATTTGCGTTCATTTCAGCTGTGCTTGAATACTTGTTTTGACAACTCACGGTCGTCTTTCGATGGTGCACATTGCAACATTCATTTCTAACGCTTCCTCGATGCAGATACCATCACAGTAATACACTTTACGCAACAGAATCAACTCAAATGACAGAGCTAGAAAATGAAGCACATCATGGATCGATATCAGCAACAAATGTTGCTTCCACAGAATTGCCTGCAAAGGCGAAGTGGATCATCATGAGACGCCTGCATCCACGAGCCTTTGCGATAATTGCTCTACTTTTTTACACCACAACAACTCTTTATTGCACGGATGCATTCCTCATTCCATCTACGCACTGCAAGATTAGAATTGACAACAATCATGCATCAGGAAAGAGAAACCTTCCATCGAAAAGACGTATTAATTCTCGGAACATTCTTTTGGTCTCCAACGAACCTCCTTCTCCACCCGAATTTTTCAGAGGTAGGCCGAGCACTCCGGGTTTCAAGCCAGGACAATTTGAGAAACTCACCTCTTGGGCAATGTCCCAAGACTCGAATCGGCCGATCGTTACAGAATATGACCCGGACGGTCTGTGGCTTTGGACTCAGTGGGAAGGCACGATTCGAGAGATGACATTTACAAATGTTGCCATCGCGCTGATTTGGGCTTTGGTGGTGGATCTGTATGCCTACCAGCATTATACAGTGTATCTGATTGCAACTGCGGCTGTGAATGGGGGAGATGTCGCCACTTTGTTAGATAATTTGACATGGACATCCTTTGAAATCCCACACAGCAGAGATCCGATTATCGAGGCTTTTCAAAACCTTAATAGTCTTTGGGAGTATCAACTGTCGTTGACGACCTTCACGTTGTCGTTTTTTGTGAATCATGCCTATTCTCATTGGAGGTTAACGTACTTTTGTACTCGTGCCATCCAAGGGAGGGTGAATGATTTGTGCATGCTGATAACTTTGGGCGCGGCGCGATCCAAGTCCTATGGAGAAGTAGACGGCGTTACGGGCTACCAAACAAAGGCTGTCAATGGCGATAGCATTGATGGACGCGATAAAGATGCCAAGAAGCTTGTGCAAGATATCACTAGATTATTGCGAATGAGCCATACTCTGTTTTGGGCAGCCACACCAACTCGATCTGACGGTATGGGTGACTTGCATTTAAGAGAGGGCGGAATTCTTGGAGATGACTTGCCCAAAAATTTTGATCCATCGCAATTTGGGCCCATGTTGCTGAGCCGTGAAGGATTGGAAATGCTTGTGAAGTATGGGCAACTTACCCAGCGCGAAAAAGAGGGACTTGTCGCATGTGGATTGCCTCCATCGCAATATCCATATGTTCTGCTGGAATGGGCAGGACTACGTGCCATGGATGGAATTGAAAAGGGAGAGCTCCGTGGTGGTCCTGGCATGGAAGAAAACTTGCTCAGGCAACTTTCTTTACTGAGAGGAGAATACTTTAACATAGGAGATTACAATGCAGGTCGAATGCCGATGGCTTATGTTCAAGTCATGGAGGTGTTAGTGGATACCCTTAACTTCCTTGCTCCGCTTGCATTGTACACAAAGATGGGAACCTTCAACATCATATCAACAGGACTTCTCACTTTGTTCTTTAAGGGATTACTTGAGCTATCGAAGTCTTTCCTCGATCCATTTGGAAGAGAGGGGTACAGTGCGCACAACATACGAGTTGACGTCTTAGTCTCTGAATTGAATTTCGGGGCGTCAAGCAGATGGATTGATGCCGGTGACGTCTTACCATCAGAAATAGTGGTGAAGAGTGAAATTGAATCGACATCTCAATCTAACGAGCAATCTACAGTTGAGGTTTCGAAGTATGTCAAAGTCAATGGAGAGGAATCACTGACTTCTGATTTCAATGCAGTAGAAGGTGGTGTTAACCAGTTAAGTGACAATATCGCAGATGAAGCACCTTTAGTAAAATTCGATCTCGGCCAAAACGATGTTGATTGAAGTGCGAAAGTCAATTCGAATTATTGACGCATGATTGGTATGTGACACAACAGCCTTGCGTGGAAATACCAAAATCATATCTCATGTTGGGTCAAAGGACCATATGGGAATACTAATCAATTCCTTGAAGATCAGCGGTCATGAAATATTGCTCTTCTAACTAAACATTCGGATGGATGTACGACTGTTGAACTGCAGCGATCTCAAAGTCAAAGGAGGCATGAAACTGAACAAGCGCAGCACAATTGACAGTTTAGGCAAAGAAATTAAACGTTTCGAAGATATCTGTTTCGCTTAAGATGTTACGAGTTTGACGTCAAATCAAAGAAAAATCTAAATTTATTTCGTCTGCATTCATCATGTAGAATCGCAAGCAGATCATCAAATCCCCTATGCGTTACTATTTGTGAGAAAAAGCACTCATTCTACTGACTAGCAACATTGACCCCTTCAGGCATCTCGGTGCCAATGCTATCCACGACTTTGCTTGTGTTTTGCGCGTTACCCCAAGCAAAGGTCTCTTGATTCCAAGTATCCAACGAGAGGTTCATGACATTTACACTCTGTTCGTCATTAATAAGCCATAGGGTATTGACCGCAGTTCCTTTGGTGAACTTGTCACAAACCTTCTGGAACTCTTCCTTCGTCATGTCCTTCGGGGTACTCTCGAAACAGACAGATGTGTTGTCACTGAGAAATAAAGTCAATGCAGCTCCACATCCTTTGTCAAAGAGCATCTTGCAGTCACTTGGGGTGGCGCATTTGTCATTGATAGTCTTGGCAATACCAAATGTGAAGTCGTTGTTCCATGCTTCACGGTCGGTGATTTTATCTGCACCATACGAAAAAGAAGCACTAATGTAAGTGGCGTTCTTGATAGGAATGGACAGATTTCCCCAAGGTCGCAGTGTATCAATGTTCAACTTACGGTGGACCATCCAAAACTTATCACCATCCAAAAACCCGGGTGAGGATCTACCCTGAGAAGCATTGATGAGATCACGGATATATCCACGAGTGTTGAGGTGCTTCAGGCCAAAGCCGCCTTCAACGACATAGGTCTTGTTGGTCACAGCATCACCAGTAAAACGATCAATAAAGCCTTTTCACAATAAAGTAAATACGAGGTCAGAGACGACTTAACTACTTTCCTTCTAGTGCAAATTTGGTAGCAAAGTTCTTACCCTGAAATTCCTGAAGAGTCTTGTTGGGTGCTTTCCAAAGACAGCACGTCCAATCACCATCTACTGAACTGCATGTTAGAAGACATTCGTTCCCTTCCCAATCAGGATGCTGCAAGGCCTTGTCGACTGTCATACCCTCCTCCGCATACAGTTGCATGAACTGTGCAAAGAAGTCAGCTTTTTGTGAAGAGATGAGTTAGAACCAATACTTTTTCTGCAAGCGACATTTTCTTTGTGCTAAGTTCCAAGATGTTTGCCTTACCCATTTCTCCTTGTCCTTTACACTGTGTTCAACAAAGAAGTAGTAGTTGATATCCGCCATTTTGCTCGATGATAATGAGAAATATATATATTATATTTGGATGTAGCTCTGTCTGCTTGCTTCTCAAGCGATGCGTTTGATACAAAAACATTTATGGGAACATGAAACAATGATGAGAACAGCTGTCAAGAAATCACCCTTGCAGCATGATGGGTCGAAGGTCCAAGGGAAGGAAAGATCCACACAATCCAACACACATAATGCATATCTTTTCTCTAGAGTGCCACCACATACAACATTCATGATTGCCCTGAAAGATCCAAGACGAGGTACATGTAAGATTCCGAGGATTGCTCTGAGCATGAATTGAAATAAGCTCTGTGCGGAGACGTAGTGCAAAATATAGTGTTTACTATACCATACCATTATTATATTTGTGTTTTTCACGAATGTTTGAAGAGCCATCTCGTCCTTGATTGACATGTAAATATATTGTACATACGTTTTACGTTTTATGCTACGTCTATTGTACGTCCATACAAAACCACACTGACATTAGTCGTAGCGACGCTCGTTTAGTCATAATGACAGGCAATACAATAATACTACCACGGCCCGCCCGCTTCGACAATTTCTACAATTTCCATGTATGGTGTATCGTCAGTCATGGTCTGTGTGATATGGGAGTTGAGGGAAAAGAGCCTCTCTTATGGCAACTAAATTTAAAAGGCCTTACTAATGAAGAACATGTCATAATCTACAACATTTGTGAACTTTTTTGTGCACAAGTGGGCGTACCAATTCCTTTATACGTCTGGCTTACGGTTTAGCTCATACAACTGTATGTACGAATCTGGTACGAAGAGAGAAAGTTCTCAATGATATATGTGCCCCAGTATCCACAGTATCATTTGGGAGACAAAATAATAATATTTTCACGAAGACATTTTTAACTAAACAGGATGATGCTATTAACATGCTAGTAACTAATATTAATTAATTAATCAATTAATTAATGGCTTGATGAATTAATAAACAGAAGGGTAAACTAAATACTTGAACTATGCCCAACTTCTTTGCTCCTGTTTATATTGGTTGATTGTTGTGTTTTGTTAACTGACATTAGTAATGGTGGCTATATTATCAGTCTCTTTTTTTGAGTCATCACACTCTCTCCACTCTCCTACTGCTTTAAGTTGATTGTTGGATTTGTTAGGGATCGGCCCATAGCTCTCTTCCCTTTTTCCTAATTGAGTAGCTCTTTCAGAGTTGATTGTTGCATGCTTGCAGCTGATTTGGGAAAGATGAAAGACGGCCTGCATAAGGTGAGATTTCATGCAAGTTCTGCATCAAAAACTGAAAAATACAACGAACTCACCTTTTTGACCTACAAATACCCCCACTTCCTCCCATCTTCAAGAGAGGTCGAAAGAGCAAGAGACCAGAGTTGGAAGGGTCAAAAATGGCCCTGCTCTTCTTCCCAGACTGTTAAAATTCGGCGATGTCCGAAATCTGAGTCCGTGATCTCTCGGGAAGGAGTGCTCAGTGGTTTTTTCTTCCCACGTCGATCTGAGCATACCTTCATGAGCGCGCGGTTATAAGGATAACGGCGCTCGTCCCGGATCGAAAAAAGGAGCAATATTCGCTGAGATATTGCGAATTTGGTTTGCGGCCGGCTCGTCACCATGGTCGATCTGGATTTTTTCCGAGCGTGCTTTGTGATTCTACGAGCCGCACTCAAAATTATGTGGTACGATCCTTATGTAGGGTACTGTAAAACACATTCGGACAATTACCGTGCAAATAAAAAGGTCAGGTCTTTCTTTACATGTTCTGTGTAGGCAGTAGTAATAAAAATTATTAGGCGTAAACGATCCAACCAACTCTCGTGCACTTTTCTGTGCATAAGTTATTAATAATGTAGCATAATTAAAAATTACTAGCTCCACGCAATACAATCAAAATAGAATTATGTTACATAATTAGAAAATATGCACAAAAAAGTGCACAAGTGGGAAATTCGCGCGTAATATGGTGCATGGTATGTGCACAAATGTTGACTATGTTACTATACTTGAACTCTGTATTATTTGTAGGTAGTTTGACCTCCACAAAGCAACTGGTACCTGCCTCACGTACCATAGTATGAGGATGTGCAAGGGTAAGTGAAAGGGGAGTTGATTGGCAGACGAAGGAATAAAAATTAAAACGTTTATACGTTATGGTAGCAATAAGATATGCCGTAGTTGCATTGATTATTGTCTAATAAATAATTATCCCAACATGATGTTCCTAAAAACAAGTTACTTATTCCGTTCAACGGCTTTCTTTGGATAAGTAAGCCGTTTTCTCAAGAGTAAGCCGTTTTAAGCGAAAACGGCTTACTCTTGAGAAAACGGCTTACTTTTGAAAAAAAGCCATTTTCTGAAGAGTAAGCCATTTCAGGCCAAAACGGCTCACTCTTCAGAAAATGGCACACTTTCAGGCTTTCTCGTAAAAACATTATTGATTCCCATGTAATTAGGCTTAATCTTAACAGAAAGACTTACTTTCAAGACTAAGCCATTTTTCTAAAGTGAGCCGATTTGGATCTAAACGGCTTAGTCTTGGGAAATGGCTTACTTTAAAGATTAAGCCATTTTCCCAAAGTAAGCCATTCGGCTTAAACACAAATAAGCGTCGCTATGGGAACCGGTACTTTCTGGGACTCCCTCCATTCCCGCATGACACGAAAAGAACCTCAACTTTTATAACCAACTTTAGAGGTACGTCTTTGTAGGTAGGTACGAGACATTCTTATCTGCCTGAAATGATACCATTTGGCATAGCGTACAAGAATTCCGAAAATGCGTCTGTTATTACCTCTCATCGCACAACCCCGCTCAGTGTTGATCTACATGATTAAATTATGAAATGCAAGCCAAAATGCTCTAGATGGCAAATGAGTTTGACAAAAAAGCTTATTTCCCTTGACTCCATGCCACATCAGTCTCCGCCACTGACACACAACATGTTTATCGGGGAAGCACCCCTTCCTCCACAGCACTGTGGCATAGAAAGAACGCCTTATCGTACTGTCCTCCTCTGTCTCATTTAATCTCAGTCGCCAATTAGAACATAAAACTTGTTGCGCTCTCTTCGTTTCTAAGCCGAAGCTGACCATGAATTAGACGGCAACCGAAACAACCCATTCGACTTCCACTCTGCGCTTCGAGCACATCGCACAGCTCAAAAATAATACACAATGAAGTCCTTCTCCTCCTTCATCGCGGTAAACCTAATGTGCCTCCACAAGGCCGATTCCTTCCTCACCAATTCACCCATCACCACCACAAAAGCCATCCACAACGCCCAAAACCACAACCATCCACGCACCACCTCCGCCCCCCTCGCCTCTCTCACCCCACCAACCTACGCCGCCGCGGGCCCTCCCACCGTCAACATGAATCAATACAACTTACCCCTTCCACAATCCATCTCGGAATGGACGGCGGTCCTCCAAGCGCGCACCTCCCTCCAAGAAGAGGGTATCTTCCTCCAACCCAAAAACACTCGAGATTTGTTCGTGGACACGTTGCAATTCCGCATCAGGCGACGGGGAGGGCTGGGGTTGCTCCTTACCGAATTGGCCGGACGTGAGGACGGGGTGGGCATTACGATTGTCGAGGAGGTGTTGAGCGGGGGCAATGCGGAACATTCGGGAATAATACCGGGAGATTCCATTGTGGCCATGACGGTAATTCAAAGTGTGGGAGATACCATGGAGAACACGGAGGAGACGAGGGTGAGTGTCTCCACGGAATGTTTGGCGTACGATGCCACCATTGAGGCGTTGACGTCTCTTCCTCCTCCGGAATCATCCGAGGAGGAAATTGTATTGACCGTAAAGCGATTGCGGAGACAACCCAAAGTCCATGTCAAATTGCAGTATCCACCCCATCTCCAAGAACCGGATGTAACGATTGAATTGTTCGCGGGTGAAAATTTACGTAGGGCCATGCTCACGCGAGGGATTAAGCTGAATGACAAGCTCGCACGACGGTTTGATAGCGGTGGGTCGGGAGATTGTGGAAGCGATGGGACGTGTGCCACTTGCGTTGTGGCTGTGACGAAGGGGGCGGAGTTGCTTTCGCCGATGAAGGAGCAGGAAGGTCAGATATTGAGTAAGAAACCGAGGTGGAGGATGGCGTGCAAGACAGTGGTGGGGTATGGGATGGCGGAGGGTGACTTGACAATTCAGGTGAATCCGAGACAGTGGGAAATATGACGAGCGTTGGAGAGCGTCCATTTCTATTGTTGATGAGGCTATTTGGACACCATCCGTGTGTATTTGTATGTATGCCAAGTGCTACGAGTATTCAGCAACTCGAATATTTTTACGCCAAGGTCATAAGTTAATAATTTACTACATCTACTGTTTATAGATTGATAAGGTTCAATTCCATGAAGACTGTAGGCGTGATGCAGAATGATATGAAGTAAGGACTATCATCATTTGCATTGGCAAGAGGCATTGCGATCATATCTCGTGTTAACGTGTGAGTGAGTTGATTAATCACACGGCAAGATCGCAAGTTTATATTTCTTATGTTCATAGCCTGCTAGGCTTCTATTCCACAGGGCTCTGACTCGAAATGCATCCATTGACATAAAGTTGTTATCGTCGTACTCAGTGACCTCAAGACCATCGTTCATTTCTCTTGACAGTCAGGCATTGTAGACATAACTCGTGTGTATTATTTGTCTCTAGTGTTGTAACGACAAGATCACAAGTTAATAGTACTACAGTATGTGCATAGACTGCTAGGGTTCAATTCCACGAAGACTGTAGCCACGACGCGAAATCGAAATTTTGTGACAACAGGACTATCACTCATTCCTTTCTTGGCAATCATGCATCGTTAACGAAACGCTTGTTCATATATGTCTAGTGCTGGGAATGCTCCATTAATACTCAATAACTGAAACCACAAGATCACAAGTTCATATTATTACATTATGTTTATAGCATGCTAGGGTTCAATTCCACGAAGACTGTAGCCGCGCTGCGAAATCGCTCCATTAACATCAAAATTATCATCTTCGTCTTCAGTGACATCGGGACTATCGTCCGGGGCATCTTTCACTGGAAAGGTTGATTCCTGCCGCGCCGGAGAGAAGGAGACACTACGCTTCCTAGAGACATACTGACCGTCGCCATGGAAAGAAAACCTTCCTCTTCGTAAGTTTCCCGTGGCAGGTGGAGGAGGCAGGATTTTCCCGGTACTTCCATCCAGAGTGGTTGTGTCTCTGCTGCTTTCGCTGTTGTCAATGGCTGACGCTGGTTTTAGGTTCTTCACTGAGAATCTATTTTTAGTCGCGTCATATTCTCGTACCTTCCCTATCTCATAAGTCTTGGGAGGAGATTTCGATTTGTTCGGTAACTCCCGCGGTAACGAATGATTCACCATAGGCCTCGGAACACTTACTTCACTATCAGATAGTTCATTGCTAGAGAGTCTACGTGTCAATTTCTTCGGTTGAACTCTCTCGGCCGGAATCTTGCAAGTCCTCACATGTGAGTGCCAATATTTCGCATTGTAAGATTTCGTCGATCCAGAAGAATTGACAATAAAGTAGATTGTGTCCGATGTCACTTTCTTTACCCTGCTAAAGGTCCAAGTGCCGTCTGTTCGCCGAATAAATGCTGCATCGTCTGGTTGTAGGGATGCGATCCGCATGAGAGCGACATCTTTGTCTTTGTCTTTGATCATATCACGTCGACGGCCTTCATCTCCGATTTTGTACGATCGCTCGTCGTGTCTGGCTGTCTTTTTGACTGGAGAGGGCCGTCTCTCGCTTTCCTCAACTCGTTCTGCAGGTGTTGTCGCTTCCTTATTTGCAACACTCTGAGCTGACGTTGCGTCTTTCTCGTCGTCCGCCTCAATTGGACCGTCGTGTGAAACAGGACATCCGTTGGCCCAGCGTCCTTGCAATAGAGCCCCATTAAACATAAGAAGCTTCCCATCGCCATGGGGTTCGATCTTTTCGTTGACTTGGCCCGTGTAGATACCAATACCTTTCCAGTGAAGATTGGTGACACGTGTTTTTGACGCTGTCGTGGATTTCGTTGAATCACTGTTATTGTCCTTGTCTGAGTAGTACTTCATAAGATCTTTTAACACCATGACTTTTGGAGCGCTTTCACCACTGCCTACTGAACATGTGCTAAGTCTTCTTACCATATGGTCAATCATTGATTGTGACACTTTTGGCACAGATTGTTCTACGTTTTCGGTCACAGCCGCATCGACCTTAGCGTCAAAAGAGGTCTGGCGTTTCGATTCAGACCTCATTCGGGCATTTGACTCAAATGATGCGAAGGCCATGACTTCTGCAGTGAGCGGTTTAGAAAAATGGCGTGAATTCAAGTAGATTGTAAAGGTTCAACGTTGAAAGTTGCCGACACTCACCTTGTTTTGTTAGCTCTCTGAAACTTTCTGCACGTTTCATACCTCCTCCGTCACTTTGCTCGGTAGAGAATGAGCTTCGACGTACGTGCTTTGGACTGTTCCATACCATATCTACTCGTTCAGTGGAAATCGATCGACGCCTCGATGGCATTGCTGCATGTGATTGCGCTCTACAGTGTAATGATGTATCTTTCTCTGTCGATGTTGACACATTAACCTGGGAACTCGTTGTTTCCCGGTGGAACGATTGCGACTTGTTAGGTTCTGATGATTCGGCATTAACTCTGAAAGCTTTAGTGGCCGCAATGTTTGGCATTGGTGAATTATCTGTTGATGTCTCCAATAATGACGGCTCAGAAAGATTCAGGGATGACGTAGAAAGACAGTGATTTGAGTCGACGTAAGCTGATGAGGATTCTGACGGCGTATTGGCTGACTTAGCCGCATTGTTTCCACCTTCATGGCCACTTTCAGTGTCACCTTTAGGTGGAACAATGCTAGCACCTTCATCGTCGTTAGGATGATCATTAGATTCCGGTTCTTCATCTTGCTCTTCCTCGAGAATTTTATTTATGGTAATAAACAAATCAGGGTTTTGCGATTGAATCTTTTCCTTGAAAAAGGTATGAAGGCCTTCTTCATTCTCGGGTTTACCTCCATCCTCTTTCGAGCAGGAGGGATCTCCTTCGTCTATGCCAGGCTTACCCAAGGTGATGCTAAAATTGCTGTCATCCATGGATTCGGTCGAAAAAACTTTGCGGTCAAACTGGCCTGGATAAAAGGACGGATAATGAGCAATATCAATCGATTCGTTGAAGCTATGTATGCTACTATCTGTCTTGATTTTCTCAGAAACGAAGGAATAGGGTGCTGATTCCTTCTTCGCGGTGGTGTAAATACCGGTATGACTTACGATAGGTACTTCATCCCTTTGGTGATCGAGTATGTCGCGAGTTGATTCCTTGACAACAGCAGAGGTGGCTTTCTCTTGCTTCATTTCATATTGCTCACCAAAATCTACTGGATTTAGGACTCCGGGTTTTCTTTCTGTAGTTTGCGGATTACTTTTGCTCGGATATAAATTAAATGATGGCTCTCTGTAGGATGATGGCTTTGATGGAGGGCTTTGACTAAAGTTTTTACGGTCTTTGACGTAAGGATAGGTTGGGTCGATGAATCCGTCTTTCGCACTGTGCTCGGAACTACTGGACTGCCTTCTCAGATGTTTGTGAACAGTGCTCATGCTTGGGACTTGACGAGACGATGGAACTGGAGACAATGTCCTTCCTCTTACACTCTTGGGCTTTAGTGTTGTTCGACGATTATCCCTCTCCATGTTTTGACCATGATCCGTTCTCTTGCTTCTGTCCGCTTGCTGTCTATGTGATGTGGGCGGCACTTGTTTGGATGAACTTGTCTTACTCGCCTTATCGCCGTCTCTGTCTCTCGTTATTGTTTTCTTTTCGTTTGCTTTCGAAGTAGGCTTCTTTTCTACAGGTTTCGTTCTTCCCGATCTAGGCTTGGCATGGTACGATGACGATGTGGACGAAGAAGAACTGGAAGATGATGACGAACTGGAATCCCTTCGATGTGGACGACGCCTTCCGGAATCATCCTTTAGGTGTCGCGTCAGCTCTCTAGTTTTCGTGGTTGTATCGCGCTTTATTTGCCTTGAGGGTTGGCTCGAGGGAACATGACGAGTCGAACTCTGAAGCTCCTTATCTTTTCTAAATGAACTTTCGTAGTCTCTCGGATAATGGCTCGTTCTTTTTGGATCGCTATTTGAAATTGCTCGCCGATCTCCGGTACGAGAGCTGTGATATATTGGTTGTCTCGAAAGCTTACTGTCGGTATGGGACTCCCGTATCCGGTTACTTGAAAATTCCCTACTTTCCCTATAATCGGCACGATGTCTTTGCACTTTACTGTCGTAATCTGTGTAATGTCTATGCGACTCTCGCGTTTTCTCACGTGGAGGATCTTGTGGCAACCGACGACTGCTCTGTTCAACCTGTGGCTTTGATGATCTAATCCGACCGTTTGCCAAGTGTTTATCAAGTTCTCCGCGATGGCCCCGCGAACTAAGATTCTGATCGGACCTTTCTCTCCTCGAAGTTTTACTTCTATCGGTTATCAAGCTTCCGTTGTCATCACCCCTGGACGGAGCACCCCCTTCGTTGCACTTGGGACATTGCTTAAGGACATCTCTCCAACCACCAAGCCTGGCTCGCCGACGCAGCTGAACTTCGGGGTGACTTTAGAATGACAAGAGAGAAATGAATAATTCAAGGGGGCACCAAATATGAACCTCTGACTTTACAGCGGTAAAAATCAAAAAATAACACTCATGACCGTCACTCACAATGCACAACAACCAGTATTTTCATCACAGGCATAAAATACAAAATTGTGAGAATCATTCGCAGATTGGGACATTGACAAGTCATGACTGCTGTAAAGTTGGTGTTTGGATGTTGTTGCCAGTGGGGACTTGATATTCAAAGAAAATATATTCATTTTACTGCCGCCGGAGGATTTTTCTGGGTCCCAACTCTGTCTAGACGGTAAAGTAGAATTGTCCAAGGTGGCATTGTCATCGTGCCTCCCTCTGTTGTGACTCGATGACGTTTTCTTTTTGTCCTTTTTTGGTTTCAGGCTACCTTCGTCCAGATCGTTGTCTTTGTTTCGTTTCTCCTTGGACTTTTTCGATTCCCCCTCCTTAGACTTTTTCTTCTTTACCTTTGCGTCCTTATCCCCCCTCTCTTTTGTGGAACTCCGCTCCTTTTTCTTCTTTTTCTTCTTTTTTGACTTGGCATCTTTGCTCGACTTCTTTGCCTTCCGTCGTCGTGTCAGACTTGTTAAACTTTCGGTTAAGCTAGCAAAGCTGAGAGATCCTATGCTTCTGTCCAAACTTCGCCCCCTTCGACGCCTCTTAGTCACACTCCCCTCGGCGTCTAGATATCGCTGCCTCCGTGCGATCAACGCTGCTCTGAGTTCAGTTAAGCTGGCGTCATCTAAACTGCTCAGACTCGAATTTCCAAAGGATGACTCGTCAAAGCTCGCTGTACCGTCATCATCGAAATTTATGTCATGATGGCGATTATCAAAGATTTGCTGTATTTGATCGTTGTGTTGATCAAATAATTCTTCGTGTGTATTGAAATTGTTTTCGTAACGACTTTTGGATCTGTCGGGTGTGTCGCTCTGGTCGCTCGGAAGGGAGATGGAGGTCTGGGAGTAGTTGTCGCTGGTGCATGTTGAGCGGCGGATGTTGTGGCGTCTTTCTTGCCCTGACATTTCTTCTTTTGGCTGAAATCAGTGGTGGTGGTAATGGTGCCAGTAAGCGTTGCAATCCTGCACATTCAAACCGCAGAGATTTAAATTTCGTTAGTCTGTATCTTAGATGTAGCACAACTTGTGAATGACGATGGTCGACGTTCCAAACTTAAAACGCACGGTAATCACGATGCATTCCACCACGAAACGGGCTCTCACCTGCGTCTTCGTTTTAGGCAATGTCTCATCCAAGGCTCCCCTTCACGTCAGTGGCCATAACCATCTGAGCAATTTGCATGATTTCTCTCGGCTCTTGATGCAATACACGAGGTTGCTTGACAAGCTGCAATCGAAACAAACGGAGATGGGCGTCGGGCCTGGCTTTGTCGTTGACTGCCTTAAGAGTTCTTGTTAGACGAAAAATGTTATGTCCTTCCGTTCAAGGTGTGCCATGTGTGGTGGGCCATTATTATGTAACTAAAAGGGAGAGTGCTGAGTGTCTACATGTTGTAGTCGTATTTTTTGAGATCTTCTCTTATCTACCCACGTCTACGACTAATTTTCTAAGTTGATTATCCTGTCCGTTGAGTGAGTATTCGGTGTGAGTGGAACACATTCTTTTCTACTTAAGCCCCATTATGCAACATGATGATGTTGAAGTGTCGCTGAAAGTGACTCACTTATACTAAAGAAATGACAGAAGAAATAATGCTTGTGAACTTTTATTGTACGTAAACATCAACTTCTATCGAAATGTAAAGATCGACGTGGGTAGTTTGCTAGCCCAAAGGAATCGATAAATGTCATAACGACTTCTTCGCTAATTAAAAAAATGTGCTTATCCTATGAAATTCGATCCTATTTTTATTCGTGATAGTCTGGCGTTCTCTGCGGTCTTGGTTGGCTCGTGAAAGAACATCAATTTCAATCCAACTTTTCCGTGACTCCATCTTCTTTCTGGCCATGCCCCTGCAAATCAAGTTGTACACCAAGCAAACTGGTATTCCTTTTTGCCCATAGTAGTGATGGATGAGTGCAATCAGTCAAGTTGCAAATCATTTCTCATTCATCTGCTTCCTCTTCCCCAGCCTCCAAATTCGGTGAAAGTGGCTCTCCAACCTCCATCAACCTCCTGCCAAGTTTCATCAGCGTTTTTTTCGGGGTTGTCATCCATAGCAACAATATCAAGTAAGGGGTGTGCGCATGAAATTGTTCAGCAATCGGTCAATTGATGCACTATTTCTTGTTCAGTTGATTCCTGTTCCCCAGCTCACAAATTGGTACATGCAGCTCCATAACCTCCATCAACATCCTTCCACATTTCATCAGTGATTGCCATAGAGTGTGATCCACAGCAACATCGGTGAGTTGGGGATGTAGGTATGATTAGAGTTGGGTGATCAGTTGATTGGCACATTGGTACTCATTTGATTAATAATTTGGGACAGAGTGGATTCATTATCCCCATCAACATCCTGCCAAGTTTCAAATTTGATTTTTGTTGGGAGTGCGATCCATACCAGCATTTGTGAAATGGAGGATGTAAGCACGGTTAGGGTTCAACAATCAGCCATTGACATGGTATTTCTCGTTCAATCGATACTATTCTCTAGCATAATAGAGTAACTACAAAAAATCTATCAACAGCTTGTCAAGTTTCATCGTTGATGTCCAATGGGGTGGAATCCACAGCAACATTGGTGAGTTGGAGATGTAGGCATGTTTTGTGTTTGGCAATCATAGGGAGTGGCTACTTGGCCTCCATTGGCATCCTGCAAATTTTTACGCAAGATATCCAAAGGATGCAATCAACAGTAAGATTGGTAAGTATTGTGCACACTGATGTGCTCAGTGCATTTTGCATTTGCAAAAAGTCATTCTATCTCATCAATAAAATTCTTCAAACTCATAGTCCTGACATGTGCTTTCTTCATTATTAACAGCAAATAGGGACAGCAATACTATTCTCTCGTGGCATCTTGGAATTAGGGTTTCTTTTCACAAGTGAGACCGATTTGAAAGGAACAGCATTGTTGTTCTTCAATGTAGATCTATGAAATATTCTTTCGTGCTGCAATGCCTCTCCAGATTCCATCAAGACCTGCTTCATGGAATTCTTTGCAACAGTGACTTTGCTTGTATCTTGGATCAATGTCTCTTCCTCTCTTCCTCAATGGGTCAGTACCATGTGACAACCCAAGTCAACAGAAGATTCTAACAGAAAGCCAGTTACAAATCACATCAATACCACTGCAACCAAATTAGTATCAATTAGAGAAGGATCTCCTGATGATTTGACACAATGCAAGAAGAGCTTTGTTACTGTCCAATCAAACAAAGCGACCAAATCTCAACCAAACACCCAGTCACTGAGCATAAAATGGTATTGCATGAAGCAATGCCTTTTGCCAAACATAAAATGATTGGGAATTGTGCCCAATACTACTATTCATCATTAAGCTCAGAGCCAGAATGAGGCATATTCCCAAGATGTTTGATAATGGTGAAATTGAATGTTTTGGCAAACACTGAAGTAGTGCCAAGGTTCCTGTTGAAATATCAGAAACTGGTAGCAACTGTACTGCCTCTGTGAACCACTGGATCAAAAAATGATCAACCCATCCTGATCATCTACCTGCTACCCCTGCTATTGTATCGCATGACTTCATTGCTCACTCTACAAAGACGTTGGTTCTAACTTAAATTACGGATTTGACACATCCCAAATGCAGCATCTAGTATATCATTCATATAAACAGGTTTTTGGAGGAAATGTCATCTCAAAAGTAGAATTTCCATAATCAGGAACCATCACCACTGCTTTTCTCTGGCGTGGTTTAACCTTTTCTGATGAAAAGAGTATTCAATGCATGATGGGTTTTGCTCTGAGACACATTCATAATTTTCTTTGAAAAAAATTCTCCTGACTCATCTACCTATGTAGAAACTGACCTTTTCAATTTTGTTACATTACAGTTCCAAATGTTTCTTGATGCAATTTTTCTTGTTGCCACTTCTCCATTTTATGCTGATGCAACTTTTCATGTTGTCCCTTCTCAGTTTTACCAATGTTTTGCGTCATGGTCTTTGATGTTCGGCTCCTTATTTTATTCCATTAGCTTGGATTCTAAAGACCTACAAGACAAACTAATGATATTGGTAAGCATTGAACTGGCTTAAATCTACTGTTGACCTACAATCATCAATATTGCCTTTGCTGGTGTTGATTTTGATTGCATTCCTTTCTGTCATGAGCAGGGAGAGCTCTTCATCATATGAATGTTGTCACCAACTCAGAGAAATTTCTCCAACCTTCAATGAGCGGGTATTTCCTCAGACCTCAGACACCTTCTTACTTCCATGAAGACAACAAAAGGGAAGGACACATAGTAGACAAGGATTGGAAACAGCAATTAAAGATGTTGGGCTGTATTTTGAAGGCTATGTGTAAAGTGTGTTGTCTATATTTTCTGAAGTGCCATCTACAGTCAGGCTTTGTGCAAATAAAATTTGTTTACCAATTTGTGTTTAACCTCTTATTTGTGAGTGTTATTTACAGTCAGAGTTTGTGTAAGTGAACTTAGTTTCACATGTCCTGGTCGTGTCCTGGACGTGTCCTTGGACATGTCCTATGTCCTTAATTTCTCGAGGATGCGGTTTTTTTGTGGACACGAGGACATATGTCCGTGTTGAGTCCCAAGTCCGCCCCATGTCCTCAGAAGTTTTGACTCACATACATTACATAACAGTATCTAGGTACATGCCTAGGTATCTTAAGACTTTTTGTACCTCAAGCTTTATGAATTGCATTCAAATGGATGTAACATGCATGCAGCAGCCGTCACTCTTGGTATAGTTCACCTGAAAGTATAAAAAAGGAGCCATAAATGAAGTAAACACTCCATGTCCTCTCATGTCCTGTCGTGTCCTCTGTGTCTAAAATTGAATGTCCTGTGTCCTTGTTTGAAAATTCCAAAAACATGAGATGTCCAGGACATGTCCTGGACGTGTCCAGGACGTGTTCAGGACATGTCTTAGATGGTGTCTTTTTCAACAATTTTTGGACGTGGACACAGCGGACATGTGAAACTAAGTAAGTGAAAGTGGTGCATAAACATTTGTTTAACAGCGGGAGATAACTATTTTGAAATGCCCTTATTGTTCAAATATATGAGGTGTATGTACAGTGTGCAGTTTTCCACTGCAGGTTATGATGGGGTACAAACTTGACATGTCCTACAAATTTCTAGTGTCATATTTTCATAATCATCATTTAGGAATTCCACTCTAATTTCTAAATTATTCACATCAACAACAAAAATCTTTTTTGTGAGACTTACTCTTTCCTATCTTGCAGAGTGCAGCTATATAACCATCCTTTTTGTCTTGTCATAACCTTTGTTTTTGTAGATCCAAAAGATTCTCTTCCTTTTTCCTAAGGTGAACATAATTGCCAGATAAGATGGGACAGCATAAAATAATGTCAGCAGACCATATTGTGCTTCATAAACCAGCATGTAGGTAGCAGTCAGTCATATTTATGGCAAAAGCGACCATCATAGATAAAAGTACCATTATCTGAGGGTTTTCAAAAATTCTCCATTGTGCTGAATATGGCTTACTTTCTCATCATTGGTAGAGTGCGATCTCATACTTTTGGTGCAGTTCAGATGACTTTGTTACATTATTTCACTGGTTTCACTAGGACCACCTTTTCTTGCTTTCAGAACACTGTCTGTTTAAGAAAATTACTCCATCATGCCTTGCAGCAGTTGATATCAATAATACAGCCAAACAATATCTCCTGATCGAATCATATTGATTCCCTCTCTGTAATCAAGTCACCACAAAAACATATCATTATTGCATGTAGAGATTGGTTTCCACTGCATCTCTTGTCAGATGAGCTTTTGTTTGACTACCCATATCCCCATGGAATACCCTGCTTGGTGGTTGTAAATAGTTGCACTATATGGGAGGGACCCAATTTTTCATTTGCTATTAAAAAATATATCATGATTTCATACATGCACAATGTGACTTTTAAACAACATTTTCAAATCTCACTCAAAACAGTGCAAAAAATATCCACCACCATTTGGAATGCATAAAAAAATATGTAAAACAGATGACAATAATTAACGTCAAATTGGTGTGTTTTATTCTTCCGAAAGTCAAAAGAATTATCTTTTTTTTAAATTCATGATTTTAGGTGAGTTCAGTATGGTAAAATATCTAGATTCTTATTTATTTGAAAGATTATTTGTACGTATAGATATCTTATGAAAGAGACAGAATCACAACAGCTTGTAACATTAAATGCATTATACATTTACTCTGATGAAAGGAACTTATATTTTTGCAGTGACAACTTTCTTCTGAGAAAGTGATGCCTTATTTCATGTCTTATTGCTTGCACAATTTCATGAAATAGGACATTGGTTTCCATGTGGCAGTTCAAGTTTTTGTATGGAGTAAGTCACTTCATTTTCATCATTCTTTTTTGCTATCATCGTTTAGAATAGGGCATGTGCTGCAAAGGAGGGGGCAGCTTCTGCTTTCTGTCTCTGAGGACATCTGTGGGCATAGAACTGTTACTGACACTGGTGAGGCATGACAGCAAAAGTATCTTTTCATAAAAACCTAAAACTCATAAAAACAAACAAATTAATCATGTTTCAACCTTTTCTGTCAACCCCTGTTAGAATAGTTGTGAGTTGCATCAGGGGGTGACAGCAGTTGCTGAGAACATCTGTATGAAGAGAAACGGTCCATGGCATGGTGAGATGTGGCGTTTAGTTTCATGCTTCCTTTTTACTAATGTGCATTTGAATACAATGTTAGCTGCAAGAAAGAGGTAATCATGGTCTCTGAGATCACCCAGGAGCAGAGAAACAGTCCTTGGCATGGTGAGATATGACAATAAATTTTGTTCTTGAAAATTTGCAGGTTTTATTTATATCTTTTTTGTACTGCACATCATACTAAGGCATTAGATGTGAGGGCCTGGGGGGAGGGCTGCATGTGAGGCAAGATATGAAGGGTGTCAGACAAATCGCATTGGAATGAAAAATATTTGGGGGGTAGGGGGTAGATTGTTGTTTTCAATAGACAACAGCATACATCATCATCGTTTCTATTCAGAAATATCTTTTCAGTAAACGATGAAGAATAAGTTGTCGTTAATTTGGGAAGAAAACACTTGAAATTTGATCTTTTCATCCAAAGTCAAAATCAATGAAGAAATTAAAGAATTTTCACCTACTGTAATTACTGCTGTATAAGAACCACCGGTGTACAAGAACCACCACTGCAAAATGACCCATTTTGATGGACATTTTCCGTTTTGGTCAATTAACACAGTCTGTCGACTCTAAGCATTGGTTATTTAGATTCTCCTCATCGGGAACAACACGCCCATATGTTTAGGTCCACATGGGTCCCATTATTCGCTGAGTTACACTACTATGACCGAAAATTCACCACACATCACGCTCACAACAAACACACACATCACACGGACAAGCAATGGTTGAAAGGTTACATAGTGGCTACCTCCAAGTAAATAGGGTAATTTTTTCAGATACACTTATTTTTTCATCGCGGTCGGGAGACTTACTTCATTCGTAGTATAAGAACCACTTATTGTATCTTTTGAAAATGACCGGACATTTTGTGGTTCTTATACACTGGCAATTATGGTAGTTCTTCCTAATATGAGGTTTTAGGATCAAGGTGAATGTGTATCTACATGCACAGGCATGTCATCTTTTTTATGACAAGATGATCTGGCATTTTGAAGTCATTAAGCTGGGTTCAACACAAGACCAAAGCTCTGTGCCTTTTGTGTCAAATGGGTCATGTTAGTGTCAAATGAATGTTGAGTTGTCTTGGGCCCAACAGCTGATTGCCATTGTTATCCAGGCATAGCACAAAGCACGATGACAAGACCAGGCCTCCTTGGCTAGATAATTTGATCCAACATTAACAGCTCAAGACTCCAGTTGAAGCAGAACAAGCATATCATCATTTTTGTAATGTTTGTAGTTACTAAAAATATGTCACTAGAGTAAGTCAACTATAGTCATTGCGTCACAAACCCCGGCTAAGACACACTCGTGGCCTGACTTTATGTCCCATATACAGAGCAAGACATGCAGTGAAGAGGGAACAATGGATGCTTGTAATAAGCAACATAGTACTGACATGCAGGAATCTACAGAGTCATAATAATTATAACAATTATAACAAGAATGACACAAAAAATGAATAATTAGTACTTGTATGCATCACTCTAGTAGATAAAACATGGTTACCGAAGAAAATCATAGTTATTGACCTTTTCATCTGGCGCTTAATATTTACATCCACATACTGCCTACACTGCAAGATATACCCCCATCAGATAAATTTGATAATTTCAGATGCAACAAGTAAAAATTATACTTCTAACCCTAAGGAGACAAAATAGCTGTTAAACAGTAATGCTTTTAACCCTGACCCTATGAATTATGATTCGGCTTATAAGTTTACTCAGCTTAAAAGATCATTGCGTCCAACTTTTTTCACATTTGTATTTTTAACCTAGTTGAATGGCCGTGATAAATCAAAAAGCATCAAACATCAGCAAGGCACCCATCTAAATTGTTCCCCGCAACTCATCCTGGTTGTTGAGTTTTGCTGCCAGTCCCACACACATTGCAGTAAAGTGGGAGCCGAGGACTACCTCAGAAAATACACCTGAAAACACGGAGCGATGGTTCACAGTTTTGTCTTAAACAACCAAAACATGCAGAACCAATGCCAAATATGGCAAATAGCAAGATACCATAGTATTTTCACATGAGCTTGACTAACTTCATTGGTATCAAACATTTTGGAGGACTCACAAACCAATTATTACTGGCAGGGGCTACACATCAAATCGAATACCCGTCTGCTTGGAGAGTTTAATTAAAAAGCCACTTAAAAAGCCACCTCAATCAAGACACGAAGGCTGAAGCCCCCATTGGTCCATACACCCCCTTGCTACTTCTTTTTCTCATGTTGTGATGCTTCAACTTCATCAGACACACTGAGCACTACCGTTGACCATATGCCCTGCAGAGCACTGACATTGAGGATGTAACAAGTGAATAATTTAGATGTTGGCTACGGTTTTCACTCACCCCCCATGAACCACTTGGTGATTCAGATCATCTTCTTCAATGTTCGCTTCGATCTCATCATTGTTGGTCGTACTTCTGCTGGAGGTTCTTGTGGTAGAGCACAGAAATTATTTATCCAAAGAAAAATGATGAAATGATACCCTGGCATGGTTGATAGGAGAGTTCTCTCAACTCTTTCGTCGTGAGGGCACAATCACCTCCAAACAAAGTCCCAAATCAGATATTCCTCCGAGCCCCACAGCTATGTTCTTTTTACGCAAAATCATCCTTTCAGTATCACCCTCACCAAACAAAACACTTTAACTCCCATTCATCCCCTCTCTCCAAATGCCCCTCCCTCCATTCATCTCTCTCTTCGCCGACGCTCCAACCGTTCCATCACCGCTTTTGCTTCTTCCACACTAGCAAACTCTGAATTATTGGCCTTGGAATTCCTCTCTCGCGATGGACTCCGGCTGCTTCGCCGTTCTTTGTATCGTTTGCGAGAGCTGTCATTTCTTTTGCGATGTGCTCGTTTTCTTTCACGGGAGGGCGATGGCGATTCCGAGCGGACGGACGATGAATACGAGTAGGATGGGGAACGATCTCTACGACGACGTCGATCCTCCTCGTGTCGATCGTGCTTTTCGCGTCGTTTGTGATGTTTGTGTCTCTTGTCCTTCCTTCCGTGCTTGCTGCCTTTTCTCCTCCGACGAGAATCCGCATCCTCCTCTTCAGAGTCGTTCCCATCTCCCTTGCGATGGATATGTTTGGAACGATCCAACGTCCCCAATCTATCATCAGCGTCTCCCCGTGTCATCCAAGCGGGAAGAGTCGTTCCCCTTCCTCTTCCCATGGGTCGTACCATTTTTGTTTCTGCCACACCCATATCCTTGTTGTTGTTGTTGTTGTTGTTGTTGTTTCTGTGAAATGCTTGTTCCTCCTTCTCATTCGCCCTCTCGTACATGACATCCTCCGCCTCGCCCTCCTCTTCTCCCACCAAGGAATACCCATTAAACACAACATCACTGCCATCCGCACCGCCAGCGCCGCCCGAAACCTTTCCTCTCAAAATCAAATTTCCCGGATCCATGGCACAACTCATCCCAATATTCGACGATAACGCTCTCCCCAGAAGGGTATCGACACCACCACCGCCACCACCTCCCCGTTCTCCGCGGGAGTCACCACCACCACCGATGCCGCCTCTACGTCCCGAATGGAACAAATCCTGCTCCATCTTCGAATGATCCGGATCCAAATCCATGCCATTTTCTTGATCGACGTACTTCATACTCAATTTGATGCGAGGTCTGTTGTGTTTGGACCGCCCCTCACCGCCGCCATCGCCATCATCATCAACATTGTCATTTCGATCCGAATCGACACAAACCTCCATAACCTTAACATACACCTCTCCCTCCACATCGACGACATTACGCACATCGTCCACCTTGGTGGGGTGCAATTGAGAAATGTGCACGAGTCCGGAATGGGGAGAGTGGAGGAGTCGAACGAAACAGCCGTAGGGTGTGAGACGGGTGACGATTCCGCGGTGGATGGAGTGGAGGGGTGGTGGCGGTGGCGGAGGAGGATGATGGTGGTGGCGATGGTGATGTTGGGGATGGTGGGCGGTGCGATTCATGATGGTTCGATGGGTGTTCTGTGTATCGTACATCTTCCGTGATGGGAGGTTGAGGAATGGATGGAGAATGAAAAATTACCAGCAGCCGCTGCAAGATGTTTTGGCAGTGGATGTTATTCTTGCTGGTAGTTTATTGTTCATGGAGTCATTTGAAAGGTACTGAAGTCAGATTTTGGGCGCCACCTGTTTTTGTTACGACGTTATAGTGTAGTCATTTTGATTGCAGAAGGTGTCCGGTGAAGTGCGCACGTGTTTTAAAGTAGAAGAAGGTTGAGTACCGTGAAACGATGGATTTAGTCTGTACTGACGTCATATTTTGGGTGCCACCTGTTTTTGTTGTGACGTTATAGTGTAGTCATTTTGATTGCAGATTGTTCTCGGTGAAGTTATGTGTTTTAAAGTAGAAGAAGGTTGAGTACAGTGAAACAATCGATTTTGTTCGTACTGACGTCAGATTTTGGATGCTGCATGATTTTGTTATCACGTTATAGTGTGGTCATTTTGATCACAAAAGGTTTTCGGTGAGTGTTTTAAAGGAGAAGTAGGTTGAGTACCGTGAAACGATCGATTTTGTTCTTGTAGATTGCTGTGCAGTTTTGTGATAAATGAAGCGGGAATGCATTTGATAGAGCAGGCAATATAACAAAATGCCTGTGCGAAATGTCTTCGATTCTCGACGTGTTTTATTGGGGAACTCTGTGCAGCTATTTAATCTTACATGCTAATTTAACACTGCGAGGTGCTGGTTAAATTCTCTAGAAGTTTTTAACAGTATTTTAGTGTTTCGAGGATTGTTTTTGCAAGGGAAGATGCAACAGTTGAGAACACTTTTTATTCCACAATAGTTAGGTGAGTGTTTGGTTTTGTTGGGTTCGTTCGGTTTTGTCTTGTTTTGGTTGTGTTGGCTTTGGTGTGTTATGGCATCAATGATCTAGTGATGTGTCATCACTGAGAGGTTGTGAAATTTGGTTGTGTGGTGCGATGGCGTTGTTGTGCATCAAGTTCTAGCACGGCGTCGGCGTCTTTGTGCTCCATTTTGTTGCATGGCGTTGTCGTTGTGTGCAATGCTGGTTTGGTATCGTTTTGGCGTGGCTGTTTACTTTGTTGTTAGTGTTTGGCAGCGGCGTTGATGTGGGATTGCGACGGCTCAAGTTGTAGCACGGCTTCGTCATCTTTGTGCGTCATTTTGTTGCTGTGTTCATTGCTGGTTTGGTATCATTTTGGAGTACCTGCTTACTTTGTTTCTAGTATTTGGCAGTGGTGTTGATGTGGGATTGTGACGGCGTTGAGTTTGCTGTGCAGTGTAGATTTTTTAATTCTGACATTGTTCTTTTTGTTTTATTTCTCAAACTTTACAGTTGAGCTAACAGACATCCAGGTATGTACTGTTGGTGTTTGATGTCTGCTGTGTGTTGGTTTTTCAGTTGGCTTGTGGTTTGGTGTTGACCTTGTGTGATGTTGTTGTTGTGGTGTGTTATTTCATTTCTGACGTTTTCCTTTTCTTGTATTTTACAATTTCAGTTAAAGTAAAAGACACCCAGATATGCATCGTTGCAGGATTGCTGAAGTGTGTGCCTTATAGTTGTGTTAATTGGTGTTTGTGGTGACTGCTTGTTGGGTCTCTCATTGGCTCGTGAGTTTGTTATGGCTTTATTTATATTTATTTTTTGCTGTCCCAGTTTTATTTATCATTCTGACGCTCTGTTATTTGCTTTATCACAATACTCAGTCAAGAAGGAGATTTAGGTATCTACTCTTCTGTCATTGGAGTCTGTTAGTCGCTGTGTTTGGCTTTCTAGTGGTTAGCAGTGTTGTCGTCGTCGGTTTCAATTCTAACAATATTTGTTTTTTGAACGACCCTACAGTTGAATTTCAGGACATTTAGGTGTGTGGCAGTGACATTACAATTTCAACAATACACATGATTGGTGTAATTGGTGGCATAAAGTTTGTTTTATTTGTAGTTGTCTCTGATTGGGTGTTGGACTATTGGTCTTGTATGGATAGCGCTTTTTTCATTAGTTGGGTGTTTACTGGGGCGGATGTCAGTTGGGTTTGGAGTTTTGGGGTCGTGAAACCTTTCATGGGAAATTGGTGGTAGGGAATGATTGATGCACAATTTGAACAATACACATTTAGTTGGTTGAAATGATGGCTCACTTGATGGTGTTGAAATTAGAGGCGTGGCTGTTTGTAGGAGTGGTATTTGTGGTTGGGGTATGTATTTTTGTAGCTGCTGTGACATAGCTCTGTTTTTATATTTTGATAATGAATTTACTAATTATTTTTGATTTCACCATATTTTGATTTAGGTTAGCAATATTAGCTTTTGTGTGTGGTTGAGAGATCACAATGATTAGTCACTGTGTTTTTTGGTGTTGATTGTTTACTCGTTGTTTCTGTCTTTGGCAGCAATACTTCAACAGTTCTGTATTTTGGTGGTGTATTGCTTGAACGATCATGTGCTTTTGTGGGATTATTTCATATTTGTGATGATCAGTGTTTGTTGTTTAGCGGGAGTGCCTCATTAAAATTGTTGGTTCATCTTTTGTGTGTGGGTCAATGTTCATATTTTTGTCTGGATTACATCTCATCATCATTATTGTCAAATAAATATTCCAGTCAAACATGAATCCAAATTCCAACGATGAGACAGGCTCTGCTGCTGCAACCGGTGGTGACGCTACAGAATTGTCTGAGGTAAGCACCTTCACATTTGTTTACTTTTGTTCATGGTTTCTGTTCTTATTTTGTCAAAAATATTTTTAGGTTCCACAGAACAGTGTTGTTACTCCTTTGTCTGTTCAAGAAATGGGTGTAAGTCTTCAATTTTTTTGTATTGTGTCTCCGTTTTAAAGTTAATTATGTTTTAATTTTTTTGTTACTGACACTCTTATTCCAGATCCTACGGACTATGCTGTCTATGTTCACTTCGTTTTGTCGTCCGATCAGTGTTGAGTCTGATCCTGAGAGGGATCCGCGATCGATAAACATTAACATAAACAAATGTTCTGATCTACCGGAAATGAGCAATCTGTCTTCTGTTAGTGGTTCTCGGGCGGTAGTAAGTCAGTTGACTGAAATCAAGGGTGTTTTGTCGGAAATCAATCAGTCATTGAAAGCATTAGCTTGTGCCTCTACCGCGATGACACCATTGAAGTTAAACGAACAGCATTCGACATTGTCAGTGAGGTCTGAGGAGTTTGGAGATGATGGAGAAAACAAGAAATCTTATTTTATTCAGATCGACATTCGAGCTCCTGATGGCAAGGAGGTACCATGCTACGTTCAACCACCGAAATTTTTTATTCAATTTTTTGGAGGGACAGCAACTCGGCAGCATGAAAAGAAAGGTTTACCCACTGATCCGTTGAAACTCTTGCTTCTGTTAGCTTCAAAGACTTTTGGTAGTGAAAATGACAGAGCTATCGTCCCAATCGTGTTGGAGTGGGAAACAGAGAATACAAACGGTGTTACTGATTATGGGAAGCTATGGAAGGAGCAAGTCGATGTATGGTGTCCAGTTGAGAAGAGGTCCAAGGGCAAATATAGTGTTTTCTTTTTGTCTTTTCGTATGACTTTGGAATTGCAGTTGCTGATTCAGTTGAACCCATGCTAACTGGTTATGTGTCCGAAAGGAAAGCCATTCCTTCCAAGTTTCCTTGGACTGCCCTTTCTGCAATTTTCATGGATTTGCTTTTAGTTGCTGATACCAATGTTGGCTCTGAGGTGTATCCATTAAAGAGTAGGACAGTTGCAAATCTTGAGCCTGCCAGTGAGAAGATTCATCTGTCTGAGTTGTTCCCAATGAAGGATGATGATTTCATGATTTCTTTGCCAAGAGACAGTTGGAAGGTGAATGATTATTCGCTCGCTGTTTTTGGGGTTGTACGCTATTGCTCCAAAAATGTTGTCGGAAAGATGAGCCTACCTCGCTTCAATTTGTTTTTGGATTTGGAGGAGAAGTTGACTGCTGCTATGGCCACAGATGTGCCTACATTTAGATTTGCAATTTGCTGGGTATTGTGGGATGTATTTTTGAAGTTGGTGACTACCAAGGTTGCAACGCTCAGGAGTTCTGTTGATGGCGAAGATTTGGAGGAAGAATACGATGAGAAATCAATTTTACAAGGGTTTAAAGATGAAATGGAAGCTTCGTTTGGTGGAATTGATCGTAAGTCGTATGTTGCAAAATTCTGTTATTTTCATCTTATTGTGGTATTCTTTAATTTTGTGTTTGAAATTGGTTTCAGGCGGTAAAGTGGCTGAAAATCCGAAGAGGAAACACCCTGATACTGCAGATAGTCTACCTCTTAAGCAGAAAAAGAAGAAACCGGCTGCGTCAACTTCAGCATATGGATCCCGTAAGTGAAGCATTGTATTGGGAGATGAGAGCTTTACGTTTATTTCTAAAGTTTGCATGATGTCAGAACCTCTTGAGACATCGAGGAAGATCGCAGAGTCATCTAGTGAAAACGTTCAGGGTGAGCGTCATAGTCATGTTACCTTGATAAATTAATATGTCATTTATTAACAATTTTTCAGTTTCTGGGCACTGCTTGTTTATAGGAATGTGGTATGTGAATTCAAATTACAGAGGTACCTTGCCTAACTTGGCCAAATTCGATGAGGCTAGAGTTTGGATTTTGGAAGCGCTCTTTAAAAATGTTAGTGTTATTACAGCCAAAGAATCCAAGATTACGTGTGGTGACGATGAAGATACATTTTGTCGTGGAGGGCATCATGCCAAATATGTGACAGGGAATCGAGGAACTTTTATTAAAGAACTCAAGGGGCTCATTGCTTACTCAAATTATCAAATGCACCAGGTATGTGATAAATATTTCCATGAGTTATAGTTGGTTTTGCAACCTGTGAATTTATTTGATTGGATTTCTCATTTGTTAGATTGAGCTTGATCCCATCGATTCAGTTGCAAATAGGCATCTCCAATTTCCAGAAATGAAAAATTTCTTTGAACGTGATCTACTGTCTATGCTTCTCAACAAGAAGATCTACATGGGTGACTTTGATTTGTATCACATAGTTGAAGGAGTTATGCATTTTTCAATGCACTCACAACATGCTTGTTATACGAGTGGATCTGCTAGCATCTACGTGCCTTGGAATGAAGATAATGCTGCTGCCGTCACATTGTGTTTGAACACATTGTCTAAGTATTTTGCAATTTACCCACTTTCTTCCAGTTCTATGAAACACAGCATTCTACTGGAAGCTTCGAAAAAAGCAAACAACATTCAAAATTACAATCATTTTCAGATGTTTACTCCACCATTGCAGAAACAAATGGAGAATAAGATGCAGGGCATGATAAGAATTTGAGCTGTCCCCCTTCAGTAGTTTATATGCTTCACCTGTTGGACAATACGTTTGGGTTGGACCAAATTGACTATGTATGTTTGAAAGTTCTTGGTTGCCATCACCCTGATTTTAATAATACTGTGCCAGTCACTGGTTTTGGGATGACAGTTGGTGGATTTTTCTTCCCCAATTTGAAGAAGCAATTTGACAGGAAAGCACTTGCTGCCAGAAAGAAAGGGCAATTCTCAACTTATGATAAGAATCCATTTGATTATAACGAAGAGAGTGAGGAGGACTGCGGAAGCAATTTGAAGTCAAAATTTGACGAAGAGATATTTTGTGATGGATCAAGTTCTGACTCAGAGAAAGAATTACTTAGAAGAAAGTCACACAACAATGAGTTTGCAGGTTTTTTTAAATCTTCTATCGATTCTGAAGATGATGTTGGGAGTCAATCTTCTGAAAGTCCAAGTATGTCTGATGGGAATCATTTGTCAGATGAGCTTGCTGAATCTGATGTTAACAATTCGTCACCTGGAGATGATGCATCGTCTTCAGATCAATCATCAGAAAATGGGGAAATAAGGAATCCTCCTCAACATGGCCATGGTGGAAATAATGAGGAGGAGGATGATGACGTTGCAATTATGGCGGTGATCAGCGATGATGATGGTATGTAGTGTGATGATTAAATTGTGTTTGTAGAGCATTAACAGGAAATGAAAATTTGTTGTCTCTTGTTTAGTTTGTACAGCATGTTCTGGTTCTACTATGATTTATGTTGATGCATCATGTTGACGATGTCAACGCATTTTACATGGATGATTTAGAAGTTGACGGTGAAGAGGGTTTCCATGCGTTTGGAGAATTAGAGCAAGGGCGATTCAATGGCTGTTTGAAATGTGAGAAATACTATGTAGGTTTGTGGAGTTGCAATGTAAACTTGACAGATTCGATTGATATTCTTGCATTAGAAATAAAATCGTGGAAGACATTGATTCCAATATTCCAAAGTCGAATGATTCCAAGGAATCTTTGATATCGAGAATATCTGAGAGCAATTATCTTGATGATATAATAATTTACAACCCGAAATACTCCCTTTTGAACAATGACTTGAAATCACATCAGCCAAAGAGAAGATCGGAAGGAGTTCTAAATGGATCGTTATACCAATATAGTGGGACTGATGGGGAAGGTCAAGGAAAATTGGTTGTGAAATTACCAAATTACACATCCTATGGCAGGCACCCCGACAATTGGCACGGACGTCCGATGAAGTCATCTACATTTTTAGCTGGGTTTATTTGCTGGAGTCAGAAGTGTCATGTAGAAGTCCACCCACTCATTGCCAACTTCTTTTTTATTACGGAGCATTTTGAAGTCATATCGGGCAGCATAGAGACAACTCCAATATTCAATATATCAAAAATGTGCTTTCCGCCAGACCTCAAATGCCCATAGGGCATGCTTCTGGAGGAGCAGACAATTCTCAAATTTTGGGATCTAATGTGTTGGTGCTAACTGTTGGAAACAAACCAATGAAGTTCAAATTTAAGTATCCTCAATTCAACAATCCCTCTGGAAAAAAAGGGATGTATGAAACAAATCCAAAGCATCAATTTGATTGTGGTCATATGACGATTTCTGTGTTGGATCCTATAAACGACCTGATGATGACCCACGGTGTTTCATTCTCATATCGAACAAGCTCTGACATCAATTCATGGTATCGAATTGGTTATTGTTTTAGGTGGCTTGCATCATTCAAAGAGATTTATGTGGAATCTTGTACCCTGAGACTAGATTCAAAACAAATGCATGGCAAACGATGCAATGGTGTTATGAATCGGAACATCTTTACTTGACACATTTTATCTTTGTGAGTGTATAAATGAAATAATAAATTAGTTTTCTTATGATTTGTGTGTTTGTGTGGTTGTATAATAGACACATCATCATCATGAACCAAAAAATTCCTTCTTGTGTGCTACTTTATTAAAGGATGCCATATGGAACTTTCCACCCAATTAAGATATGTAGGACGCCATGTTGATATTAGAGCAAACTTCACCTGGTGTACAAAAGGATGCAAACTTCGTGTATTATCTCTTTCTGTTGTAGCTGTAATGTGAGTATTCCATTCTGTTAGTATTTTTGTATGATCATCATTTTTACATCCTTGAGCCCATATGATGACATGATCATGCTGAATCGCTCTTCTTTGTTGTTCAAATCTGCTGTAAAATAATGTTGTTGTTTTCTGATTTGAATTGAATAATTGGTATGGATGTAACATTTTGAGCAAACTGAGAAGAAAATTATGAGAAGAAATGAGTACAAGATAATTACTGACAGAGAAATGTATTTGTTGTTTTCATAGGAGCTGTCATACCTTTGTCAATCGTTTCCGTATAAGGTATCATACGTATCAATCATTGAAGAAATTTATTCAAAATTTCCTCATAAGCGATCATGAACATGATTATGGCACGGTGGTTTCCCTAGCTGTCATCATGCTTCAGAGCGCAGTTCAGACACATTGTTTCCCTATAAGTTATCACCCATGTCAGCGTTGAGAACTGTTTAATGATTTTGACACTGTGGTTTCCCTAGCTTTCATCATGCTTCAGAGCTCAGTTCAGTCACATTGTGTCCCTATAAGTTATCTGAGAATTATTTTATGATTTTGGCACTGTGTTTTCCCTAGCTGTCATCATGCTTCAGCGCTGGATACATGTGATCTGTTGCTGTTCTCAAGCACAAGCTGTCATGTCAGTACAAGAATCTTGTGAATTTGAGGAGAATATGATATTGAGGTTGAGGGAAACTAGCAAAATAGTAATGTAGGATATGTATTATTGTATGACATCATATCACTATTTTCAATTGATAAGACAATCGTAACAGATAACTTAATTTTTGACAAAAGTTCTTTTCAATTACTGGAAAAAATGTGAAAAATATACTAAGATCAAGAAACAGCCTTATGTAGGAACAATACAATAATCATATGTTGTTTTATTGAAAATGACCTGGTTGAAAATAAAAAAAAATCTTTGAAAATCCCATCGAACATAAGCACAACCGCTCAATGAAGAAACAATATCGCCTTTTTCGGAAATAGCCTTATATCTCTGAAATGGCTTATCTCTCGGGAATAGCGCTATAAATAAGACCATTTCCGATGAATTAGCTTATACCCGAGGAATAAGCTTATTCCCGAGGAATAAGCTTATTCCCGAGGAATAAGCTTATTCCCGAGGAATAAGCTTATTCCCGAGATTTACATGACTAAGTACTATTCCTATGTGAACATGCTTCTTATTTCCGAGAGATAAGGCTATAACCGAGAGATAAGGCTATTTCCGAGAGATAAGGCTATAACCGAGAAATAAGACTATAACCGAGACTTGGTTATAGTCTTATTCCTCGGTTATTGCCTTATCTCTCGGAAATAGAAATAAGCTTATTCTTGTTCGAAAATTTGCATTACTTCGATAGTACTAATGTAAATATTCATTACCTAATATTGAAGACCTTGCGCAATTCGTGTTGTCGTCGAAATTCAAACACAAATGCGAATATCTGTTCTCTGTTCAAGTCGTCAATCCTACGTATGTAATGTTCGTCTCTCACAAAATCCAGTACAGCTGGCGAAATTGGAGGGACGTTGTATACCGTACCTGAGTTTTGTTCACTCCCTCTGAACGAAAATATTAAATATTTCGTATACCTCAACTATTGCACAGTTTCCCTCAACCTCATTGAGAACTCTAAATTGATTGACATATGGTATAGTGTAATTGTGTGTCAAAAGTAATCGTGCATACAAAATTGAGAACGCTAAATTGTCATGTTCCAGTATTAATAGCATTTGGTCATTATATTGTGTTGTAATGTATCTTCTCAAAAATCTAATTAATGTTCAAACAGTAAACTGCTACTATGACAAACACTCCAAAGAAAACACTGCCTGGTTCTCCAAGCAAAACAACTTCTCCAGCTAAGGCATCTACACCTCCAAAAAAGTTTAATACAAACAGAAGTCCCCGGAAAGCTCACAAATCATCAAAAGATCAACAAATCAGATACAAAGAAGTTGGAATTCCTAATGTTTGCTTAGCATTTGCATTTAAACCAGATGGTATCTCTCCTTCTTTTATGGGTCCATTGTTCCGAGCTTTAGATGAAGATGATGCGCAAAAAGCAGCTGGTCATATTTTGTTTTTGACACAAGCTCGAAATAATGATGGTTCCAACAGTCTTGCTCAAACTCCATCAATGACAGGAAAGCTATATCCTACAGATGTCATTGTGATGTCAGTTGAAGATGAAGAGAAGTCCTTTGTGTCTGCTGTGGATGACTTAGTGAAGGTACTGAATCATGTTGTCAATAGTGACAATTGCAGAGGATACCAGTTTGCGACCCCTACATTTGTGAACAGGGGGAGTGCAACACCACCAAGTGTCCCTCCAATGAGTACATATCTTCTTAATGAAGATTGCATCACTTTCATCAAAAGATTTTATGACAAGTGTGACACTAAGGAGCAATTGTGTAACAATGAATTTTGAGACACCATTTTGGAAACGATATTTGGTGAAGCAGATAACGGTTGGACTGTATTGGATGCTATGTCTGATGATGAATATGAGAGCCTTTGAAAACGGAATTGCCAATATTAATATTGCTTTGATTTGATTTTGCTCTGTCTTCTGATATTGAATGAATAGATTGACTGAAATAAAACTCCTTGCTTCTAACACAATTTTGATATTACTTCATTTATAATTTCATTTCAGCATTTTGCACGTTCTGGAATCTTCTGGGATATTCTCTGTTGGAATCTCAATAATGATGGTGACAACTTAAATGAGTCAGGTTTATATGCCAATGGTTTATTCAAAAATAAGCCATTGCGAGTTCGTACTCTGGAAAGAACTGTGTAAATCCAACCTTGAGTGTATGACCAGTTGTAAACAATCAGGTGCTTTTTTGTGACACCCTGCAATTTGTGCACTGTTGTGGCATCGTTGAGATTGACTGGAATTTGCAGCATAACAATCTTTTGTTTTCTTTCGTGTTTCTTTGAGTCCTTTTTCCCACTCAAACCTTTATCTGGGGGATCTATGTCACTCCAAAAGAATGTACAGTAATATCGTTTTGGAGTCAGTTTGAACCGGCGAGATGCAACAAATTTCTTCAATTCATTTTTGACTTTCTCCAGTTCTTTGGATTGATTGAAGTTCAGGGGATCTTGTTTTACTTGATCTTCTAACTCTGAAATTTTCTCTTCAAGATAAGTTTGCTCGAATCTTTTGGGAAAATGCTCGAATTCAACGTACTCAATTTCACTGACATTTGTAGTGTTTACTTTTTTGCAATCATAGTTTTTCCATTTGAGAGGTTGATTTGTTTTTCTCTTGATACCGACTACTCTACATAACGTTCCATTGGCCCTTCCTTTAGAAATGTCTTCATTGTCATTAATCATACAATGTGCCCCCACATATAGCTTCAAAGCAGGATCCACTTGTTTGTGTTGATCTTTCAAATCACAATCTCCACATTTGGAGTAAATTTGGTTTCGAAGTTGAGTGGTAATTTTTGCAGGAAGAGGACTTTGATCCTCTTCATTTTTTGCTTTTCTGGGTTTCGTTTTGGAGCATGTCTAATGTCCGCCTCCAACACAACAGTTTGCTCTGGTGGATTTTCTTCGCTATCGATAGATGGAAAGTTGGCAATATGCTTTTGAAATGTTGAAGCATGTATTGAAACTCTTTCAGAATTCTTCCAACATGCATAGGATATGTCAGCATCATCTTCCACTTTTGGCAAGTGAACTTTTTCTCCGATCAATCTTTCATTAATTTTGCGACAATCTTCTTTCGTAAATTTTCCTTCCCACATTCTTTTCAGTATTTCTCCATATTCTGGGTCATCTTGGAACCTGTGACTGTTGTTGAGCACAATGGCCACATTGATTGAATTTTCCCACAAACTGGAGCCAGAATATAACAATTGGTTTTCACTGACTTTGACTGGTGGAAGTTGATGAAAGTCCCCACAGAAAATAATGGAATACCCACCGAAAATCATGTTAGGAGATAAAACTCCGTTGCCACTGGATCGCTTTCGTCTCACATGATTGAGGCGACTGTTTAATTTGTCCATGAGATCTTGGGCGGAAAACGAAATTTCATCAATGATCAGTATTCGAACTTGCTCCCAAACTTTCATCATTTCATCGGAAATATTCTTCGACTTTGAATTCAAAATTGCAACACTATGTAAAGTGACTCCACCAAATAATGCAGCAGCACACCCAGTGATGGCAGTAAAAAAAATGTTCTTTCGCCCCAAATGATATCCATTGATCTGCAGAATTCAAAGCAAAATTGTTGAGCCACTTCAATCGCTGTACTCTTTCCAGCTCCAGCTGCCCCAGTAACAAATATGAGCAACTGATCTTTTGCACCAATTTCCTTGAGCTTATCGACAATCTTTTGTTTTATGTTTGCGGTCATTTCATCATTCCATTCATCCTCATCTGTGGCAAAACTTGAAGATGACTCCGACTGTTTGATCCACCCATCATTCAATAAATTCAGCAAAAAGGAGCTACAAATGATTTCATACGCTATATACTGAATTTTGTCAAGTGTGATACCTTTCTGTTTGGAGACGTTTTCTGCCACACTTTTCATTGATGGGATGCTGGCTTGATCAAAATTTGGTGAAACACCAACGGCTGCCCAATCACTGGCTTCTGTAGAGTGATTGTCAATATTATGTTGGACATTTGGAAGATTCTCAGAAACTGGGCATGCTTCATCATTGTTGTCAAAGTTGTTTCCAACTATTGCTCCGCTAACAAAAGCTAGGAGTGTCTTGTATTTACTGGCCCCACTACTAAAAACTGTACTGCTATGATTCAGGTTTTCCGATTGATGGTTGTTGATTCTTTCACCTGGTCCTCCTTTGGAAGCTTCTTCATGAATAAATATTGATCCCACTCCTTGCTGCCTTGAATGAATGGTTTTGCTGTCTGGCAAGTCTTCCCCCCTTTTCAAATCATTTAAACAACGTGACTCATCCAAATCATCACTCTGATATCCAGGATCTAGCTCATCTTCATTGTATTGCTCCACCGATTCGGCTTCTTTGAAATCAGAATATTCATCATCAGAGTTATATCTATGGTCTTGACAGCTTTCATCATCACATCTATTCAAGACAGTTGATTTCTTCAACGCTTCTATGGGAACTTTACATCTTCTTGCTTGGAATTTATCTTGCATATTTTGGAGGATTTTGATGCCTTTTTTGTAAAACAAATTCGATGCATCCGTTGCTCTCAGGGGACGGTTCATTTTGTCCCACAGGCATTCGTCATATGCAAGAGAGAAAATCATGTTGGTACGAAAGGGAACAAACATCACCAAAACTGCTTTTGCATAGTTTTCTCTGCTTTCCAAAACTTGTTCACTTGGATTTTCTGCTGATAGGTTAAGATCCTCCAAATCACATATAATTCCTTTGGGCATTGAAAGTTTAGGCACTCGAATTTTTTTGGACTTCTTGACACAACAGTATCTCCTACCTGGATGATCTTGCCCAAAGCATAACTCTCCTTCTTTTAAAACTGGCATGCCATTTTCATCCACATTGCTCATTCTCTGGAATGATAGTGCAATCCTCTCGTAGCTTTCCGAAAATTCAAAAAAAACTTATACTCTCCAAAGAATCTGGTCTGTAGAGATAATCATTCACGGAAAAATCAGGCCACATATCTACTTCTCCATTTTGACCTCTATTTCTTCTTCTAAGAACAAAATCCCCTGGTTCTGTTCCATCCAGCTTATTTAACATTTGTCCAGCAAGCATGTCATGGAACTCATGAGAAAATGAAAATCTCGATCCGTGTTGACATATCAGCAAATGAGCCATAGTGGCACTGACAACATCCTGACTCATATGAATACTCATTCCAATCAAAAATCTAATCAGACCTTCTCGGAAGCCATCATCTCGCTCACTTTCAGAAGGATCTTGCAAATTACGTTGCGCTAGCAAACGCTCTGTTTCTTTTTGGATGCGCCGAATTACTTGATTTCCCACGCGTTCAAAATCAACACCCTTGTCTTCTTTTTGTGTTGATTTGGTGGAGTAATGCACAACATAAAACATACACCTTGGACTTCCAATTTGAACATTACTGTTGCAACCAAGTGTTCTTGTTATGAACTTGCTGTGAGTGTTGAGATATTCACAGCCAATGGGTCACTTGGAATTCACTACAAAAGGGTACACTGCAAGATCATCCTTCACTAGAGACTTCCACAATGTACATTTCTCTTCCTCGTCATTATCTTCTTGAAACTCAGTTTCTGCAACACATTGTCTCGGAAAGGGAGCTCTGCATTCTTTACTGTATTTGAAACATGAATGTCGATGCCTCCAATCGTGCTCATTCATCCTTCGTGTTGCAATGTGATGCCTCACATCTTTATTGAAATAAAAATTTGAGTCGGAAGACAAATCATCAAGAGGGTAGCGATATGTCAAAATATCACACCTCTCTTTTGAAGGAGGAAAAGTAACATCCTCAACAGTGCAATGATCATCTTGACCATTTTCACCAACAGCCGCGATAGCACACTTCTTCTTCAGGGAATCAAGAACCATGTGAGAAACATCTACTGTCAAAACACCAGCTTTGGAACCTTGACCATCACTTTGAGAACAAACTTTGCATTTCAACACTTTGCCTCCCAATTCCCTGGTGAAATTTTCATTTCTGCAGTCCCGCAATTTTTGTGCATCCGCTTCTTCAAACAATTCTTTGATGGTTCCACAAGTCTTACACTCTTCATGAATCACTTCTAGATCGGGACTGTATTCGTAATCTGAGCAAAAGCATTTGTCCACATAAGCACAGATCTCATCACGTGCTGCTTGCCTAATCAATGGATCTTGGTCAAAAAACAATTCCCTTATTTCATCGAATCCATCGATCCAAACCAAACAATGACCATGTAATGTAAATCTTCCCTGTTCTTCGTCAGCTCTAACAAAGGCCTTACATTTCCCAAACATGCCAATGCCTTTGGAACAATTATTCTTGTAATCCCATCCTAGCAATTCGCAAACAGCTTGTATGGCTGCTTGATAATCCAATGAACATGCTCCTGGATACCTTGTCCTTTTTCGACATCGAAGTTCAAAGTCATAAATACATTCTGAGTCGGTGCAATCTGGAGAAGGTACATGAATTTCCTTCCCTTGGTTGGCATACATGCGCACACAAAAGTTACATTCATCATCTGGTGTAACAGTAAAAAAATGCTGTGTGAACCAAACCGATCACAAAGGGCATACAGCTTTTTCCTTGCTTCTTTTGCAGCTTCCATTGTATGTCCAAGAACTTTGCATGCAGTTGTCACGGATTTCAAAAAAGATGCTCCAGATGAATTTGTCTGATTCTGTGCTTGCATTCTATTTAATTGTTTTGCTGCCAAGTGGACATCACTGATAGAAAGCTTTGAAATCATATCTCCTAGAGATCTTCCTTGAAAGTTGGAACGACACTTAATCAAGCCCGTCGTATATGATGTACTCCGACACATGAGCTGGTAGCAAACCAAGATAAAGTCTGGACGCATAAACTGATTCAATGACAATCTCATGTAGTGATGTAAGCACGCTTCATGAGACACATCTACTTTTCTCTTTTTTCCACAATTGGGACCTCCTGTGCCGAAAGGAAATTGAATTGGAAATGCATCCTCCAAATTGATTTCGTGTCCTTTTAGATAACTTCCCCCATACATCAACATGGTTGGAGCAGCTGAATTCAGCATAGCATGAACAAAGTCCTCAGAATTGTCGAATACAGAATTATCTTGAGTCGGATTTTGGGCTTCACTTGAAAAGTAGTAAGTTTTTCCGTCCATCTTGCATTCCAAATTCAAATCAACAGAATTATCAGTATTATTCTCATTGTCTTCTTCTTGAAGAACAATGACCGGATCTGGACACTCATCTGGTGGATTAATATCCTTGTACCCCCATGACAAGTTTCTTTGATAAACCATGTCAAAAGATCCATGAACAAATCAGTGTCCAATTCAGCCTGCCTTCTTACTATCGTTTTTTGCTCTGGAGTCATTCTGCCACATAACACTACATAGATATTCTTTCCTGCTCCAGTACTTCGATATTTGTGTAATGCCCCACCAACATGAGACTGATCCACACTGAACAAAGAAAAATGTCCCTTGATTGATTTTTGACTCCCAGCAGTGTAGGCGTGAACATATCCAAATGGACGGACTGGACTTATTGCTGCACAGATAAGGTCATCCAAGTCCCTCTCCGCATCAATATGCCTCACATGACATGCACCGTCCTTACCACAAAATGAAATGGTTTCTGGAATGTGACCAATAGCAAATCCATTTGCAATAGCAAATTTTGGAGGATTGTATTCACTGCTTTCTTTTTTGGTTGCTGCCAAACTTCTGTAACAACAATCACAGCACTCATAGCCTCTTTCATTGACAATAGCTCTTGGAGACAACAACAAATGCTTCAAATCATCGTCCTGTACTTGATACTGCTGAACCAACTCTCTGTGCAAAGAAATCCCATCATAATATTGTTCATATTCTGAAACGCACAACCTGGAAGAATTAATGAGCAATTGATCTTTCTCAATGTAGTGTACACTCTCCATTCCGATAATAAGGCAATCACACACAACACAAACGTGGGCACGATGTCTGTTCCGATCCCCTGCTACAGATGTTGACATGATCAATTTGTCTTTCACTTTCATAACTAAATTCTCCAACCCTTCTTGTGCCAATTGGTTTGTCAAATAGCCCTTAATTTGATCTACCCCGAGCTGTTGCCCACTTTCAATTGAATTTGTTGTCAACCTCAAATTTCTAGCATCACCTTCTGTAACTTTTTTGATTCACAGTTTTCTTGAGTCTCTTTGATGGTTTTCATATCTGAATAATGTGCTTTCTTTTTGATCGAATTGAATCTCTTTTCATTTCAAAATCAGCTTTTCTCTTTATGCAAATAGTTGGTGCATTGCTTCTGTAATGCTCTTTTCTTTTTTCGGCAAATGGAATCTACATTGCCCTCATAGTGCTCCTTCTTTTTCTGGCAAATGGATTGGACATTGACTTCATAGTACTCCTTCCTTTTTTGGCAAATGGAATCGACATTGCCCTCGTAGTGCTCCTTCCTTTTCTGGCAAATGGAATTCACATTGCTCTCGTAGTGCTCCTTCCTTTTCTGGCAAATGGAATCGATGTTGCCTTTGTAGTGCTCCTTTTTTTCTGGCAAATGAAATCAACATTTCTCTTGTAGTGGTCCTTCCTTTTCTGGCAAATGGAATCGATGTTGCCCTCGTAGTGCTCCTTCCTCTTCTGGCAAATGGAATCTTTGCATTTTTGGTAATATACCTGATTTTGTTGTTGTATTTTTTTCTTTTCCTTAGAACATTTTTCACGGTGCCTTTTATTGGCTTGTTTTTTGTTGAGCTTTCTTTTATTGCACTTAGCAATCTCACTATTTCTGAAAATCTGCATCGTCAATGATTCATCTGAAAATGAAAAAGTAAATAAGATGAATATGAAAATGATAATAAGGAATGAAAATTACAATCTAATGGTAACAGTTGTTTTCATCTTGCCTGGAATCCTTTTAGTTGTTCCATCATCAAATGATCCTGAACTCGCCATTTCTTATTCATATAAACTTGAGCCCTTGCCACAATAAATCAAAACATGTGCAATTGGTCTGAGCAACAGTTTTATGAGATTAATGATGAAGCTACGATTCATCATAAAATCATGGCCATTACATAGAGGGCCACTGTTGTAATGTGGGAATGACAACCACCCCTAAACATTTTCATAGATGGTCATTCTTGTAATGTGGTACTGAAAGTCAAAACAATGTTGAAGCTATAATTCATCAAATTCATTGGCACTTTAACATCCCCTATACATATGCATGGCAGGTCATTCATGGAATGTGGGATTGAAAACTTCCCCAACAAATTTTCATAGATAGTCATTCTTGTAATGACGTACTCACATTTCCATAAAATTTAATGTATAAGCAACACATTTCCATGCAACGTCATCTTTAATGGGACGAACTGTGAAAAATACTTCATGCAGGACTTGAGGAAGTTTTAGTGGGACTATCTGTGAAAAATACTTCATGCAGGATTTGAGAAAGTTTGCTGTATAATTATAAGTAATATAAAATGCCTCCATAAATCTAGATCAGTATTTTGATAATGGTAAAACAATCGTGGCTCGTTAAAATTCAGTATTTTCACTATGTCACAATAATCGTGGCTAATTAAAATTATTATCATGGTGGGAAACGGCCATAGTGTAAATCTGTATTTTCACCATGTCAAAATGATTCTGTAACGGCCACTATTGGAAGCAGCTGTAGTGTAAATCCGTATTTTCACTACGGGAAACGGCCATCGTGTAAATCTGTATTTTCACTCGTTGTAATTCCGTATTTATAGTGTAAATCCATTGGTAGTCTTCTTCATTAAGTTACACGTATTTTCAATATGGGAATCGGCCATGGTGTAAATCCGTATCATGGGAAACGGCCGTAGTGAAAATCTGTATTTTCACTATGGGAAACGGCCGTAGTGTAAACCCATATTTTCACTAACGGCGAGTGTAAATCCGTATTATGGGAAACAACCATAGTGTAAATCCGTATTTTCACTATGGGAAACGGCCATAGTGTAAACCCGTATTTCCACTTTGGGTAATCGCCGTAGTGTAAATCCATATTATGGTAAATGCATATTTTTGAAAATCCCGTATTTTAACTATGGGTAACGGCAGTAGTGTAAATCTGTATTTTCACCATGGGAAACGGCAGTACTACAAAAAATCTGTATTTTTGCTATGGGTAATGGCCGTCGTGTAAATCCGTATTTTCACTATGGCAAATAGCCGTAGTGTAAATCCGTATTATGGGAATCAACCAAAGTGTAAATCCGTATTTTCGCTATGGGAAACGGCCGTAGTATAAACCCGTATTTTCACTATGGGTAATAGCCGTAGTGTAAATCCGTATTTTGGTAAACAGCCATAGTATAAATCCGCAGTTCCACTATGGGAAACGACCATAGTGTAAATCCGTAAGTGATCCGTATTTTCACTATGGGAAATGACAGTAGTGTAAATCCGTATTTTCACTATGGGTAACGGCCCTAGTGTAAATCCGTATTTTCACTTTGGGAAACGGCCTTAGTAAAAATCCGTATTTTCACTATGGGAAACTGCCTTAGTGAAAATCCATATTTTTGCTATGGGGAACGACCGTAGTGTAAATCCGTATTTTCGCTATGTTTTCACTATGGGATATGGCCATAGTGTAAACCAGTATTTACACTACATGGCCGTAGTGTAAATCTATACTATGGTAAACGGCTATAGTGTAAATTCGTATTTTCACTATGGGAAAAAGCCATAGTGTAAATCCGTAAGTGATCCGTATTTTCATTATGGGAAACGACCGTAGTGTAAATCCGTAATTTCACTATGGCTATCGGCCGTAGTGTAAATCCGTATTTTCACTATGGGAAACGGCCGTAGTGAAAATCCGTATTTTCACTATGGGGAACAGCAGTAGTGTACATCCATATTTTCACTATGGGGAACGGCCGTAGTGAAAATCCGTATTTTTGTAAATCCCTTATTTTAACTATGGGTAACGGCTGTAGTTTAAATCTGTATTTTCACCATGGGAAACGGCCGTACTACAAAAAAAACAGCCGTCGTGTAAATCCGTATTATGGGTAATGGCCGTCGTGTAAATCCGTATTTTCACTATGGGAAACGGCCGTAGTGTAAATCTGTATTTTCACTATGGGTAAGAGCCGTAGTGTAAATCCGTATGATGGTAAACGGCCATAGTATAAATCCGTAAGTGATCCGTATTTTCACTATGGGAAACGACCATAGTGTAAATCCGTAAGTGATCCGTATTTTCACTATGAGAAACGACAGTAGTGTAAATCTGTATTTTCACTATGGGTAATTGCCGTAGTGTTAATCCGTATTTTCACTATGGGAAACGGCCTTTGTAAAAATCCGTATTTTCACTATGGGAAACAGCCATAGTGAAAATCAGTATTTCACTATGGGGAACAGCCGTAGTGTAAATCCGTATTTTCAATATGTCTTCACTATGGGAAACGGCCGTAGTGTAAATCCGTATTTTCACTATAGGAAACGGCCGTAGTGGAAATCCGTATTTTTGTAAATCCCATATTTTCACTATGGTTTAACGGCCATAGTGTAAATCCGTATTTTCACCATGGGAAACGGCCGTAGTACTGTAAATCTGTATTTCCACTATGGGTAACGGCCGTCTATGGGAATCGGCTGTTGTTGAACATACAACTAGATAACAGTTGTGATAAAAGTGTTGTTAGCAACTTATGAGCTAACTAGTGTGATAATATTGCTGCCCGCACACAGAACGGAGCAGCTGTTGTCGGTTGGATGTGAGGCAGTCCCATATGCTGTCTGTCAAGTGGGACTCGGCCTAATCCGGTAAGTGGGATTCTCGGTAAGGGAGATGTCCTCATGTACCCGTTGGGTAGAGTTCCAACACACCCTCTCAGAGAGCTAGGGGTTGCTGCCCTAGGCAGGAATTGAGGGGAGTCCTTGGTATGGAGGTACCACGGACGGACTGATATGTGATGCCATGCTTCAAAGTGTTTAGTGAAGTAATCGGCAAGATTTTCTTGGCCAGGTTGCCAGCGAACTTGGAAATGGCGTCTGTTGACCTGGTCAGCGACCCAGAAGAATCACATTTCCATGGAGCGCGACCATTGTTTCTTGACGGTGTTATTGGCGATACCCGTGGCGGTCTCGTTGTCACAATGTGTAGGTGTTGGTGGTTGATAATGCCCGAGTTCCTGGAGTACGAGGCGTAAAATTTTTCCTTCTTTGCAGTTGAGGAAGAGGGCCCCCAATTCGGCTTCTGCGGCGGAAGCTACAACAAATTTCAAGATGCCACAGAAGACGTATATTGCACCATTAAGTTCTATTGGTGTTTTGTCAATGGGGACACTGCCGAGGAAAAAATGGCCCGCAAATCGACTGCGGGCATTGGATTCAGAAAGGTAGGATGCATCGGAGTGAATGTTGAGCACCATGTCGGAAGCTTTGAAGCGGACGACGGCATCCGGATGTGATGCACAGTAGTCGAGAAGCTGTTGACAACGTTTTTGGATGAGTTGTGTTGGATGCGCTTGTTCGCTGGCAATGGCACTCAGGCTGAGTAGAATGGTGTTGTTGACAGTGTGCACATAGTAAAGGAGCGCCCCCACAATTTGTTGGGTGCGTTTTTGGCCATTGCTATCAAGGGGTGCGGAAGCATCCATTGGTATGGGGTCTTGGGCTGCTGCCCCATATTTCTTGGGATATGGTTTGTAGGGACCGTTTTGTGGTGAGGAAGGGACGGGATGTTGGAAACGCTGCAGTACTTTGTCTGCGAAGATCGTAATCCCAGTCGAGTTGGATGCCACAGTAGAGTCCTCCGTCCCAGTCAATGGACATCGTGTAGAACTCTTGTAACATGTGGATGAGGTGTTCTGCATGCTCTCGGCCCACATACTTTACACCAAAGTCGTCCACCACAAGGGTGAATGATATAGGCCGGGTAACATGGCGCCACAGGCCTGGCGTGTGTGCCACTTCATAGTATCTGTGTGGTGCGAGGCGTTTTCGGAGGAGTTTGTTGGCCAGTGCGCCTGCTTGTGGTAATCCATAGATAGCTCCACGTAACTCTAAATATACGAACCCGTTCACAGCATGTTTGTCGAGGTTGTATTGGGTCCGTATATGGTCGGGAAACAATGCAAGTGGCATCTAACTTTTCAGGTCCAGGCCCATGAACTTTGCACCTTTTGTGCTGAGGACACTGTTCCACATGATTTTGGACGTCGTGAGATCCGCCGTACGTGTCGTCAGTTCGCCGGGATAATCCTTGATTAGATTGCCGCCAGCGGTGATACGCACTCGATTGGGGTCATCTTTTTGAGAGCGGTAGTCGACAACGACGCGCCCATAGGTGACGGTACGGTCTCGTGGTATGTCCCGGACTTGCGAATGTGTCATGACAAACATTGTGTTCGTCCCTTTCTCACCTGTTTTCCTGTCACCTTGTGCCAGATTTCCGAATTCTTTTCCAAACGCGGTGGTTCAGACATCTTGTAGGAGTGGGCATGCAATGAGTTTCTTGTAGGAAGTAATTGTCTCCCCAGTAGTAGGATGTACTACCCCTGCGCACATGTGGTCGATGTCTGCATCCGCCCTGACGGCTAAGTTGGAGGGACTAGAGGTGAGGAAGGCGCGAGGATGCTATGCCGTATTGCTGTCGTTATAGACGCTGTTGGTGACATGGTCAACTGCTTGGAAGGCGATGATGTTTGGTGAGTGCATGGGAAGGCGTTCTGATGACGGAACAGTGTGCACAGGTAGAATGGGTGCATCGTCTGATGCTAGTCGCATTGAGCGGCGTGGTTTATCTTCATTGACAGGGTTAATGATGGGAGGGAGGCTGTTGGGGACGTTATGGCGCGTTGTGCGTTGGTGCGTTCTTGGTTTCACTCGGAGCTCTCTTGGGTCCGTGGGGTTGGTACTTGTGGTGACGGTTGGATGTTCAACCACCCTCTGCATTGGCAGCTTGTTTGCTGGGTGCGTAGTCGTGTCACCCCCTGAAGTCACCCTCTGTTCTGGCGTAGAGTTCAAGATATCTAACGCTCTTGCTATCTTTTTCAAGAATTTTCGCTTGGTAGGTTTGTCCAGAGTTTGTAGGGACTCAAACAGTTCTCGGTGGACTTCATGCGTGTGTTGCGCTGGTGTGAAGGTTGGAAGGATACAATGTTGAGGGAATAGATCATACGATCCAGAAACACGGCAAGCTTTTGTGCTGGGCACATAAAATTTCATGTTGCGAGAGTGGTCAAAGGCAGGACCACAGTACCATGCATCCAAGCCACGGGTGCCCCAGGATGTTCTTGTGGTAGGCGACTCGTAGATAACTGCCTTTGTGCCTGGTGGGGCTAATGGGTACGCGTTCCAGTTATACCGGTGGCCGTGTAGCTGATGGTAGGCGGATTTGGAGGGATCGATGCGGGAGGTACGCAGAAGATTCAACGTTATGATGGCCTGTTCTGTCATGGTGTCCCATAATTGGAGTGGCCAGTTGCTGTCGGTGGAACATAAGCCACTGATGAAGTGGTTCTTGAAGGTTTGGATGGCGCGTTCTGCTGCGTTGACGCGGTGGTTGTGTGGCTTGACGAATTGCCACTTGCAGTCTTCAGTGCCCAGGTATGCCTTGATGGGAGTTGTTGCTTGATTGTCGGTAACGTTGAATGTTGGTTTGTACCCCTTGGCCTTGAGATCTTGGAAGACGTGGTTGAATGCAGTCATATTGATTCGTCTTGTAGATTGCGTAGGGGGGTGGCGTAGATGTAGTTCGGGTCGTAGGCGTATGCCACGAGGTAGTACTGATTGCCTTCTAGCGTGATGGCTGGTAGGGCGCCGGTTGCGTCGGTGTACATGGTGCCGTGGTGTTTATCTGCAAGGGCAGCAAAGCAAAAAACATTGCAGATGGTGTCAGTGATGTCAGGTGGAATAACATGTGGATTCGTCATGGGTTCGATCGGAGGTGCGTTAGTGGGGACATTTGATGGAGGTGCCACTGGTGTGGTGGTGGGACCAGTCAATGTTGGCCTGGTGCTTCGGATGCTGGTACGGGGCCTCTTCATATGGCCTTTAGAAGTTGCGGGGCTTGGGGCTAGGTACTTTCACACCAGGTCTGCCTTCATGAGTGGGAACCCCTGTAGTTGGTTGTTGTTGATGGCCTTGAGTAGTGTTGCTATCGGTGGGCTGAAGAAGGCCTGGTGCATGTACTTGAGTTGTTGCTGTTTGGATGGCAGTGTGTACATGTTCATGGCGGTGTGAGGGGCAGTGATGAGTGGTGAGTCATGCGGTGAGTTCAGCTTGGAGTGTTTGTCAGGGTGAGACGGTCGGTGTGGGTGTATAGGGACTTTCCACAGTCCAGTCGTCTCATCTCTTGTACCAGTGAGTACCAGGGCTCCTTGGTAGTAAATTTTGCATGAATGCTGGTCAAGTGTTACCTGGCATCCGGTGTCGCAGAATTTCCTAGTGGAGATGAGAGACGAATGGGATAACCCCGGTACAATGTGTGCCTCAGTACTGGAGTGGGGTAACCATGGAAGATCATGGTTGCATGTGTGGGTGGAGACGATGTGTTTCCCATTTGGAAGACAAATGGTGAGAGGTTTGAGTGCTGGGCGCTTGTTGACGACATGGGCCTTATTGACTTGGAAATGTGCCGTGGCCCCTGAGTCAAAGATGGCGTAATGCTGGTGCCGTGTGGTGGTAGGCAGTGTGGCTGAGATTGGTAGAGCTTGGAGACATGTGTTGGTAGCTGCCACTGGGGGATCACAAGTGGATGAAGCTGTTGTGGTGGCAGTGGGCTGGTCACTCTTGTGATGGCTTGAGACATTGGAGGTAACTACTGTTGCCTTGTCAGCATCCCCTGTGCCTTCGCATAGAGTAGTTAGGAGGGCAGCATAGTAATTAGTGTAATGTTTGGTGGGGGTCGATGAAATAAAATCACAGTTATTTGTTATTCTTTTTTGGTAGTGATCACTCTTCATCGCCCCTCCCCGTCAAGCTTGATGCGGGCCTGGATTCACAGGCAATGTTGTTTTGTGGGCGCCCCGCCACGTTACCTTATGGCCTGCGTCTTTGTATGCCTGGGCATTCGCTCGAGTGCAACCGTCTTGGTGTCCCTGCTTCTTGTTGCGGCATGTGGCGCTGGTGTGCCAGCCTTCCACATCAAACCCACAGGAGAAGCACATATTCCAGTTGTTATAATATTTTACTGGGTTGGGAGGTGTGCTGGGTGGTTCAAAGGCAGGAGGAAGGACGCCAAGTGTTGTCGCTGGAATGTTGAACGTGGTGGCAGGGGTTGTTGGGGTAAAGTATTGTGGTTGTTGTCCCCGGCGGTTGCGGTTGTTACGTCCCTTCCCACTTCGACTCCGGTTTCCTCGCCCACCCTGCTGGTATTGTTGGTATGGCATCGTTGGAGTTGGGACAAATTGTTGCTGTCCTGGGGGAGGGGCAGGTACGAATTGCGGGATGGGAGGTACGTATGCTGTAGGTGTCGCACTGGCGAAGTTTGCAAAGGATTGTTGGGTGGATAGGAGTTCCGCTCGTAGGGAGGCGGTTTCAGCTCGCGTCGCCTGCAGGATGTCCTGCATGCTTTGGTAGTTGGCATTGTTCGCCATATGGAAGTTTACGATGGATTCTTGGATGGATGCAATGGAGTCGTCGTCGTTGGCTGTGGCGGAGTTAACGTAGCCATGGGTGCCTGCGGTGCCTTGGCCCGAGGCAAGACGGAGCTCGTATGCCTCCTCGAAGTGGAGTTTCAGTTGTTGCCAGGTCTTGTTGGCCTCGGTGAAGCCGCTCCATTCGAGGAGGGCCGTTTCGTAGAGGCCCGTGAGTTGGATGGCGACGATGGCTTTATCGATGATCTGCTCCATCGTAAACTCCGGCTTACAGATGAGCGCGAAGATGAAGCAGTCTTCAATGCGGTCGAAGAGGGCTTCGATGGGGTCGTTGGGATCCCATGGAGCGTCAAGAGTACGTTGTTTCTTTGTTTTTCGGCCGGAGTGCTTGTGCCGTACTTCGTGCGAAGATTCGAGAGGATGTCGCGTGGGTTATCGCGGACGGTGTGCACCTTCTGGCCCATCTGGTTGCCGATGGGCTTACGGAAGGCATTTGGGATGGCCTCGTTGAGGGCATCGTTGATGGCACGGCGGACGTTTTCCTGGGAGTCGAAGACGACGCGGTTTGCATCGTAGATGGTCTTGATGTTGCGTTGCTCGACGGACGTGTTGGCGGCGGTGGGATGGTTTCCGGGGTCGGGCCATTCTGCCCATGGTATTGCACAGCGCAGAGCGTAAATTTGCTCTGGCATGACCATGCCGACGAATCCGTGTTCCGGTGCTTGTGTGCATGGGATTTTTTCGAGGCGTTGTTCCAGGAGTGTGGAGAGTGCTCAAATGTTGACGGCATTGGGTCGGGGTGCGAGGCTAGGCAACGTGCCGACGGCTTTTTGGGCCTCTTCGTAGGTGATGAGGGCATGTGCCATGGCGATGCGTTGGTGCGTGGTAGTGGTAGGTATTGCTAACAACTGTTGAACATACAACTAGATAACAGTTGTGATAAAAGTGTTGTTAGCAACTTATGAGCTAACTAGTGTGATAATATTGCTACCCGCACACAGAACGGAGCAGCTGTTGTCGGTTGGATGTGAGGCAGTCCCATATGCTGTCTGTCAAGCGGGACTCGGCCTAATCTGGTAAGTGGGATTCTCGGTAAGGGAGATGTCCTCATGTACCCGTTGGGTAGAGTTCCAACAGCCGTGGTGTAAATCTGTGTTATGGAAAACGACCAAAGTGTAAATCTATATTTTCACTATGGAAAACGGCCGTAGTGTAAACCTGCTTCTTATTATTAAGTTACACTTCAAGTTACCATTACAATTTTTGTAAAAGATGACAAGTTGTTCACTTCAAGTTACCATTTCCATTCTTCTGAAAAGTTGACACATTGATCACTTCAAGTTACCGTTACCATTCTTCTAAAAATTGACACGTTGTTCAAGTTACCATATTACCATTCTTGCAAAAATTGACACGTTGTTCTTTCAACCTATTCACAAGATATATTTTTAAACCCATGTAAGTCCAAGCGAAAAATAATTTATTTACAGGTAAGTTCAGATCAACTTCATGGTCAGTACCTGTTTTGGCAAAAAGCAAAAAAACTGTCGCACTGAAGAAGGAGAAGGAGAAGAAGGAGAAGAAGAAGAAGAAGGAGAAAACGGCTCAGTTTCCAACACAACTAAGATTTTGAAAAAATCTTGATAAAAAAGGTAAAACGGAGTAGAAACTAAAAGGTAAAATGGAGTAGAAACTATGAAATACCAATGACGATTGTACCCCCATTCTGCTCACCGCTCAATTTTTACACCCCACGATCATCATCAATCCCACCAATAAATACACTCTCAAATTATTCTTTTTTGCACATCACAGACATCACAATGACAATTCCCACCGCTCATTGTCGTCTCGTCTCGTGTTCCCTCCACACTCATTGCCGCAATTCCCCCTCAACATCAATCGATAGTGGACCTCCTTTCTGACGATTTGACCCGCCGATTGCATCGAAATTCACCGGAGGTGTGGCAACAATAAAAAACAGTAAGCACACTGATCTTGGTGTTGATTTGTTGTGTTTTGTTGCTGTCTTTACTCGACCGGATTAGATGTTGACTTTGAAATGAAAAATCAACCAGATTCGCGTCCTTGTGGTTCGGCGACTTTGTAGGCATTCTGGAGTGGCATCACTTGCCGTCAAAGGATCTGGTTGATTTTTCTTTCTTGACAACACCGAGATCCTGTCTCGTGAATTTATTTTTTGTTTTGCATCAATGATGAGAATCACATTAACTTCAATTTGTCTTGTCTTATCTTAGGTTTCAATCATGAATAAACTCATCCTTTCCCCTTCCCACACAGCATAGTGACGTTCAAAGACCATTCTCCAGCAATGCCCACTCCATCGTTGGAAATCAAAGATGATTTGTCACATTTGAGGCAAGTTCTTATGCTCAATTCGATTATTATTGGCTTGTGGTTTAGTTTCTGTCCCCATTTTTGATCTGTGATCATGTCATCCTCTCGTACCTCAATCATCTGCACTCAAATGGTTTATCTCACATCTGCATTCCCATTTTCCTCTTCATCATTCTTTCTCTTGCATTCCTTGTGATCATCATAAATTGGAACACAGCACTTCCTCACATTGAGGTGCATCGTCCCCACCAATTTTTCTATGCTTGTTGCCTCCCTTCTGCTTGCAACTTGTACAGGCTGATTGTTCATTGTAAACGAAGGGACGCGGCAACTTTCTTCAAGCAAAGGCAGAAAATGTCCTTGCAATGATCCTCCATGATTCTTCTTCTTGAAGAGTCAATCCACCATGCTCATTCTGTCTCCCGGATTGATGTAAGTCAGCACTGGGTGCTTATCAATACACCCCTCTTTTTGATCCCAGCATTCTGACTCAATGAGCTTTTGAAATACAGGTTGAATTATAGGGTAGCGCCTCTTTTTCTGGTTGCATTGGTATATTGTTTGCTCGAGTGGTGAGTAACAGTAATGATGGACGTGAGACTTGTCACATGTACGTTGCCTGCTCACATTGATAATATTTTTCTCACGCATTATTGTCTGTTGTGATAAAACATTTTCCACCTAATACATACTGATAGATGGCACCATCCCCGTGGTCCATGGTCCAGTAGGCATCTCTCAGTTCATGAAAAGACTTCCCCAGTGGATTCTTGGTAACCACCACTGAATTACCTTTAGACAGGAGACATGGTTCATCGATTAGGATAATTTTTGATGGGGATTTGTAGAGTTGATCTGCTGGCGTGCTTTGGATGGTTCTGGTAAAATTCTGTTAGTGAACGTAAATTAATTTAAAATCAACCATTTCCCCCACTAATATCTGTCACCTAATCCATAAAGGTAGATCTCTTGTTGCATGTTTGAAGGGCACCGAAAGAACATTGAAGGGGATTTATTTCCACAGATCGAGCGACTCTGCGATGATCATGATGGTTTGTTTGAAGCGTCAAATTGATCATCGCAAAGTTGCTGGATGAGGGATTTTTGATTTCAATGACAGGGGGTAAAAAAATTCAGCCAGTGTGCAGTCTGGGGGTACTTAGCATTGATTATTTGAGACTTTCTACTCAGTTTTACAGTTTTTATTCGATTTACGGGGCTACGTGTTAATTCATCTCAAAGTTCTCAACCTTTTTTATGCGTGGAGGACGTACTAGTTTACTTGTAGTACTGACGCACCCCCTTTTGTAATAAAAAAGACGATTCTCGACAATTTTTATAGATTGGTTATAATTTTTTCCACAGCCCTCGCAGCAAGATTTGCGGAAAATACTACAGATTCCTCTTTTCACAAGCTTTCGATTGGCATATGGGTCAGGGGGTTTGGGACTGCTATGGGTTAGAAATCACTTTGACGCATTACGTGGACTTGGACGCATTATGGACATGGCATATTATTCCTACGTACAAATCTACATGTTTCGACAAAAAATTGATGGACACGGAGTGTCAGATAGCCTGTCTGTACTTTACTATATTAGTACACAGAAATTATCAGTGCTAGACCGTGAAAAGTGCCTTTTGAGTCTAAAACATCAATTATTTTTTGGCAAACAACAGCAGTGAGGGGTGCCAATAATGAACTGGCCGAGAGCTGCAAATGCTGGGGCAAAAATTGGGGGCACGGTGTGGTGCTGTTGTTTGCTTCGCTTTTTGTTATATTGTACACTACAAAAGCGAACAACACAGCTGCTGTTTGGTGTGTCAGAACTGTGCGAGCTGGCTGATTTTCGGGCATTCTGAGGGCTCTCAATATCTGACATTTTTCTCCCGTTGAAAATGTACCAAGTTCTACGGGATCCATTTTGACGCATTATGCCCATTTTTGAGTTGAACAGCATTGCAATTGCAGCTGCCTTTGTTCCATTGTGAGGACTTGTCAAGCTGGACTTAAGCCCCTGAGATAGTCCCAAAGGGTTGTGCAATGTTGGCCGGGACTCATGGGGTGTATATTGAGGCTGCACCAGCGGCCAAAGATATCTGACATTTAATGCGTCAAAGTTATTTCTGACCTGTACTTCCCCTTCAAAATCACTGTTGATTGTCATTCTTGACGTCAAAAATCACGACCATCATTTCATGTTGTCATGTTACACTGGAAATAACTCCTCCATTGGCAAAAATAATCGAGACAACATAGTTTTGCCTGACTCCATACATGAATGGGAGTGAGGAAGAGCTCAAACAGGGCCGCCAAGGCCAAGGCAGAAGTTGAACATGCCACTGTCATGTGGTGTATATCATGACAGATAGCCACTGCTGTCATAGAGATGACTGCATAAATCCTACTTTAACCTTTGAAAATATGTTTAAAGATTAATTGCAATAGATTCTGTTATTAAATTTGATTATTTAAAATGCTCCGCTTCTATTGTTTTCATATTATTTAAAGCAAATAACTGCATTGTCTGATAGTGTGACACCATTTTTGTCCGGTCTGCCAACCACCACCACATCCACTTACAGGTTCCTTCATCAGATGACAAATATCCATTCTAATTTCCATGTTTGTTGATCCACAAAATCATGGTTATTACCATGTCAAGAACCTCCCATGCCAGCTCAACCCATCCAAATTCTACAGAGTATTGCAGTTGATTGTCAAGTCTTCTATGTGGATGGTGAAGCATCACCATCTAAAGCACTAGGCAGGCAACCTAGCGAAACCAAGGCGACCACCTAAGGAAGAGCAACGCGGAAACAAAGTTAATAATTTATGGGAAAAGATGGCAGAGGATTGCATTTAAAAATGAACATACCTGCCCTGAAATCCCATCTTTCCCCCTCCCGGCCATGACGGTTGCCATGTAACAAAATTCGGCCTGTAGAAATGGTGTGATTCCTCGTAAAATACGGGGAATCTGACCGAACCAAGCGGCAGGATCGTCGTGGGTGATGTTGCGGTGAGGGCAATCGTGGCGGACCAGGTGTTGTGATGGTATTGGCCGAGATGGAGGTGATGCAGTGGCAGCCGCGGAAATTCTCATGGCGAAGAAGAGTAGTGTCGCAATTTTATTTTTTAGCGTTCTGTAGAATCTGGTACGTTACGTTTGAACGCCAGATGTAACACGTCACTACTACAATTAAACTGGTAGGTGTTTGAATAGCCGTTTTATTGTTTTTTATGTAAGTTATCAAGACAATTTGTTGGGTAAAACAAAGCAGCGCATACAGATGCACCTCATGGCGCAATAAGAAAAAATAAAGAAGAATGACCCCAAAAACTATTCCATGTCCAACTGGACTCGACATTAAAATCTAGGCGAGACATGGACTAATTCTCCGTCAGCCTATAAGTCGGCCAGGATGTCACCTAGTTAATCTACTGTTTGATTTTTATGACGTGTCAAGACGATCGGAGCAATAAATCCTTAATTCTTTTCAATTCTATGAGGAGAAATCTAGACTAGACGAAAAAAGTAATCGTGTTTCCTTGTTTCTTGGTAGAATCCATCATGAGCGCTCCAGTTGCTGCAGTCTCATTTTTGCACATCTCTATGATTGTTGCCCTTTCCCTCAATGTCTTCCATCCATGTACTCACAGCACCCATCACAGTGATGTCCCCTCTTCACTAATTGCTTGGCAAGCTCATCAAGAATCATTGCCCTGCTTGCAGCATCGATTGCCAACAAGGGCAAATAAAAAAGTCAATCAACACCTTTGATCGATGGACTCTACCGATGATGTACACACCAGGTAAGTTCACAATTTTATGAATTGTTATATAATGATTTCTCTTTTCAATCACACCTAACTAACAGTATTATTCATTTTCAAATATAGTCTACATCATCCTCTCCTCCTTCTGTTTCCATTGCATCAAAGAAACGACCAAAGACATTGCAGTCGAAATCATCAGGTAAGTTTCCTTCATTTGTGATCTCCATTGCACCATCATTGATCAATTCTAATTCGTCCCATTGTATGGTGTTGTGTCTATTATATTTCAATGCCTGTCCTTGTCTATTTGTTGGCAACTCTGCCATTTCATATTCCTTCACAACATGTACTCCAATTGCCTTTCTCACTCTCACATTCCCATTCTCATCTTCTACTGGACCACTGTCTCCATCATCATAAGTGGAATGCCATGGTAAGCATGTCTTCCTTTTATTGAAGTGCATCGCCCCTTACACTTTTGTGTGCTCATTCCCTCCTTTGTCTTCTGCGATTGCACAGGCTACCTGTTCGTTTTGAACAAATGCACTCGAAAGCTTCTCCAAGCTGTAGCTTTTGAATTCACTCTTCACGAACAGCCACAACTCTTCTTTCTTCAAAGTCCTTCCACTAAAGTCAATGCCATGTGTTCTGGTGATTTTATTTGATAATCCAGGGAAAAGGTAAGCATCATTCACATTACATGTCGGTGAACATGGAGGTTGGTTTGCAATTACCCAATCTCGCTGTGCAAATTGCTGTTCTAACCATTGTTTGAATTGTTATTTGACATGCGGTGATGCATTGTCGTGTTGATATCTCATCACACTCTTTTTGTTCAATTCCCTACTCAACTCTTTGGCCTTTGCATCAAATTTAGGTATCAACATGTCCCTGAAAAAGTCGAGCATAGGGAACTTTTTCCTTCCACCATGTTCTCTCCTGCTACCAGTTATCTCCGCGTATACGAAGTATTCTTGTCCATTTGTCCTCAGCCTGTTTGCTGGGATTCAGGGTTTGGTGTAGGTACCGTCATCATGGTACACTCGTCGGTAAGTGTCGCAAGTTGGAATTTTGTATTGTCCTGCTCTTGAGAAATCTAACAAAAACTCTGTCCCCCTTTCCTAGGATCATTGTCTTTGGGGAGAAAGCCCAAAGTCGAGATACACAGGATCTTCTCAGCTGAATTTTGGTGTGTTGATTGTGGTAAGTTGGTGAGATTCCAAAATATGGAATCAGTTTGTGGAAAGATCTCAATAAAACCACTTTTCGTCAAGATGCACTAACATTAATTGGGTTTTTGTTTTCAATAACTTTGCTCCTTCCCAGAAGAGATGAAAATTGATAGCCCACTTCAGACGCTTTGTCTTGTGGTAGGGCGTTAAGGTAGGTTGTAGTTTTGTTGCTGTGTATCGAGACCCTTCTTGACTCATTACAAATTCTGCAATTGCCATTCTATTCACAGGCTGAATTCATCCAGGGCTACCTGCAATCAAATCTGCAATAACCTCCCAGCCCACAGTTCCATTTGTCCTGTTCAGGACATTCCCAATCTCTTCCTCTATGTTTAGCAGCATAGTCTTCATTCGCTCTGCCCCATCTTTGCATTGTCTGAGTTCAGTGGGAGACAGTGAGTTAAATTTTGTGTCTATCTCTTCTTGAGTGAGAACTTCCTGACCATTCAAGATTGCTCGTTGCTTGATGAAGTAATGTCTTGGAGTCCCCATACTTGCATTGCTTCTTGTACGACGTGATTAATGTCTTGCCTGCATCTGATCTTTGTTTCCTCTTAGTTGACCCATTGTTGTTCATTTGATTCAATAGACAGGCTTTCACGACAGTAACACCAACTCCAAATGCGTGTGCCAGGTCTTTGGTTGGAGAGAAAGCTCTCAATGGAGATATCACGGTAGAGTATTATTCTATGTGCTGTCATATTTGATCAACAGATTTTTTTCAGTTTTGTCTAAAAACCTTTCTGTTTGTTGGGTTGAACAGTTTTATTACACGCATTAGCTTCTTCCTGTCGAAGCCAACCAAATGGCTTGTCCCTCCCTTTTTTCAGGTTGGTCATTAATGGGCTGAGTTTGCTATTGCTTGATTTTGGCTTCCAATGTTGTGCTTCTGTGAGTTTTTTGTCGATCGTTCGAATTGTTTGTCCTGGTGCTCTTGATTCTATGTTTGTGTTGCTTTCTCTTTGCTTGATTGGGTGATTTATGGACAATAGTGATGCACGAGGGCGCCTGTCGCAATTTTGTTGTCTTGCAAATGTATCTAAATGTGCTGAGCATAAAAATCATTGGGGAGAGACTATCCTCACTCTAATGTCAATTATAAATCTTGTCTCTGATTTCTTTTATCCACGCATTTCCCCCTTCGTCAGTAGGTTTACCAGGAGGATTCTTGCCAACAACTACAAGATTCTCCATCAAAATTAGCATTGGTTCGTTCATAGTGTGATGATTGATGATGAGTGGGAAATGATGCAAGGGAGAATTGAAGGGCTCCGTGACGACGTGGAGATTGAATTTAATTCTGAATTGGTATTGTTTTGAATGTAGAAATAAATCATTTGGGAGTGCAAACACCACTATTTGAACCTTGTACTACTAAGTATGATGACACGAGGAGGGGGGGGGGCGGACAGTAAAGCTGATCAAGCAATGATCTCAATCATTGTTGGTGATTTTCATTGTTGAGTGTGTTGCAACAACGACAGAGACAGATTTGATGGAAGGTGAAAAAATCTTGCTTGAAAAAGAGAATTTATCGGAAATAACAATATGACTACTTTATTAGTTAACATATTTACATTCTTTCAGCAAAAAGGTGAAAATTGAGTTTACTAGTAAAGATCCTCACCCACTTAGTGGCAGACAGAGGTCATAGAGATAGATATAAAAATTACCGTTCTGATTGGCGTTAAGATAACTTGTTGGGTAAAACAAAGCAGCATATATGTCCTCCGTGCATCAAAAAAAGACGAGGATTTTGAGACAAATTAACACGTAACCCCATAAATCAATAAAAAAATGTAAAAAGGAGTAGAAACTATTAAATACCAATGACGATTGTACCCCCATTCTGCTCACCGCTCAATTTTTCTACCCTGCGATCATCATCAATCCCACCAAAACACTCTCATTATTCTTTTTTGCACATCACAGACATCACAATGAAAATTCCAACTGCCCATTGTCGTGTCGTCTTGTGTTCCCTCCTCACTCATTGCCACAATCCCTCCTCCACATCAATCGATAGTAGACTTCATTTCCAATGATTTGACGCGCTGATTGCAATGAAATTCATCAGAGGTGTGGCAACAATAAAAAACAGTAGGCACACCAATCTCGGTGTTGATTTGTTGTGTTTTGTTGCTGACTTCCCTCGATTGGATTATATGATTTCTTTGAAATGATAAATCAACCAGATTTGCATCCTCGTGGTTTGGTGACTTCGTAGGCATTTGGGAGTGTTATATCTTGCCGTCAAAGGATCTGGTTGATTTTTCTTCTTAAGAACACAGCGATCCTGTCTCATGATTTTTTTTGTTTTGCATCAATGATGAGAATCATGTTAATGTCTTGTCTTATCTTATGTTTTAATCATCTATGGACTCGCCATTATTTTCCTCTTCCCTTGCAGTATAGTAACATTCAAATTCCAATTTGTTACAATCACATTCATCATGCTCCAACAAACTAAAAGCCATGTCCACTCCATCGTGAGCAATCAAAAAACATTCATCAGAGGTGCGGTGAGCCCTTATGTTTTATCCTTGGATATTTGGCTTGTTGTATTGTAGTGTCTGGCTCACAATTAACTTTTCTAACCTGAACCCTTTGCTTTTTCATCTTCATCATGCCTTCCTTCCCAATCATCCTGTCACCAAAAATTTGCACCCAACACTTCCTCACATTAAAGTGCATTGCATTGCCGAGTTTTGTATGCTTGTCACCACGTTTCTCATCTTACCTTCACCAGCTCATTGTTCATTGCAAATGAATGTATGCAACAGCTTTCTTCTTGCTTAGGCAGAAAATGCCCTCATGATGATCCTACATGTTTCTTCTTCCTGCAGAGTCAATCCACTGTGCTCATTCTGTCTCCCAGATCTGAGATTAGTCAACAGTGGGTGCTTCTCAACACATCCCTTTTTCATCCCAGCACTCTGACTCATTGATGGAATACAGGTCGAATTATTTTTGTAGAGTCTCTTTTTTCAGTGGCATTGGTCTGTTGTTTACTGGAGTGGTGAGTAGACAAGAAGGATGGACGTGAGACTTTGTCACATGCACCTTGCCTGATCACAGTGTCAATATTTTTTTCCTGCAGAATTCTCTGGGGTGATACAACTTTTCCCCCTAGGAAAAATTGACAGAGGACTCCTTCTGAGTGATTTGGATCCAAGATGAAGGCAGCTCCCCCTTCGTGAAAAGGCTTTCCAGGTAGATTCTTTGCAACCACCACTAAATTACCTCTAGAGAGGAGAACTTGTTCATCCATGGGGATTATTGTTTGATGGGGATTTGTGGAGTAATCTGCTGGGGTGCTTTGGATGGCTCTGTTTTGAGTGTTGGTCATCGTAGAATAATTTAATTCGACAAATTACCCCACTATTGTCAGTCACCTAATCAATAGACTCAAAGGTAGATCTTGTTGCTTGTTTGAAGGGGCATAAGAGGGACATTGAAGGGGACTTATTGACATTGATTGAGCCATTCTGCAACAATCATTGTTTGTTTGTTCCTGGCGTCGAATTCATTGTCGCGAAGTTGCTGGACGAGTAATTTTTGGAGCGGTGCCCAGTATGGGGGTACATGCATCACCATTATTTTTTAAGTACCTCTACTCCATGGTATATTTTTTATCGATTTATGGGGCTACGTGTTAATTTATCTCAAAATCCTGGACATTTTTCGATGCACTGAGGACGTAATTTCACAATAAACGCTCCACGATCTTCGCTCTACGACCATAGTTCAACAATTTGTGATGTCACGCATCACACTCCCAGATTTTAGGGTTATTGGTGACAAAAATCACAAAGTGTCTAGTATTGAGCGTTGATCTACGTTTCGCATACGAAAGAGTGTGGTTGTAGCATCACAGCTGCAAGGTTCCCTATTGAGATAGGATGACGTAAAATAAATCGACAGATGGATCATTTCTCTAGAAGCATAAGGAACACCACAAAAATATGTGAAAGCATTGTAGTATGAGTTGTATTTAGATAGTCTAAAAATCTAACTGCATACCTTACCCAGGATATTTTTTGTCTATGATTTGGGTATGGTACCATCATATGCACGTTAGGTAGTTTAGCATGGTGTCTTGTACCATGCCATAGTAAACTACAGTTGTTTGTACATGTTGTTTACTGTTAAAATAAAAACATCACATTTTACATACGAATTGAATGTTACTTCCAAGAGGATTCAATTTGGAAACATGGAATAAAGGATTGAACTAATCATTATATTCTACGTTGAATAGTGGCTCGCCACATTCAAATCCAAGGTTAGTCAGACAAGCAATGGCACCAAAATAAACCTGGTGGTTCACAATGTTGTGGCGGTACGGAGACGCCAGTATGTTCCAATTCTTAGGTCGTTTGTTGCATGTTTCGTGCCTCGACCTCACTCTTGATGTCATTCCCCTCCTCTCTGGTTCCTCCATGCCACCTGGAACGCGTGTTAAAAGGGGGGCACTTCCAACATAGCCTTTGTCCGTCTCCACTCTCTCCCCCGGCCCGAGCTCCTGTGCCAAACCCTGCTGAAATATCATATTGCCGTTTTCATTTCCCGGCAAGAAAGGACCATTCCACCAGCAAATTTTACCTGTCTTGATGCAGATTCCAACTTCATATCGAAGTGCACTCTTTATGAACTTGTAAGAGTACAAGGACTTCTTGTACGACGCAGCAACCCTGAAATCTATCCCATCAACAGACAGCAGACAGTCATTACCAGTGTCACCTTCAAACCTATCCTCAAAATGAATCTATTGACAACAAGTTAGAAATTGAGTTTTATTAAAATAAAACACAGAAACATTACTCACCACATCGTAGTTGAGCTCAAACAGAGCATCCACGTAGGGTTCGATGCGCTTGTGCATCGTCTTGACATCAATGCCTCCCAAGAGAGTGCACATTGATTTCCCACTCTTGGGATAAACAAACATAAACATGAGGGCAGACAAATAATCAACAAGGCTGCGGCAAGTGGGTGGGAGATGACCAAGATTGATCATTTTTATCCATGCTGTCCACACCAACTTCACGGAACCCCCAAAGTGGGAACGGAAGCGAAGATCTTCTGGGGCTCCTGGGAGAAGTGAACCCAAGGTCTTGCCAGATCGACCTTGTAGGTGCTGGTCAGTGACGTAAAAATCATGAACACTTGGATGAGGTGCCTGCATTATTAATTGTAGGCACTGACGTCAAATCAAAGACGAGAAATTACAAGTGACACAGCAACCAAGCAAGTGAAAGATCATCTCAAAACATGCAGACATCAAGGTCAAATCAAACACTCTAAAAACAAGATACACACCAATCAACCAATGAAAATTCAACACAAGACAAAGACAAGACAACACATGCTTACCCGTGACGGACGATCAGATTCTGATTCGAAGATATCTTTCGAATCCCGAATGTGCAGTTGAAGGCACCTGGGATCTGGTAGTGGAGGGATTGGTGGCTGGGGAGGAGGTTAAACGAAGGGGTGCGTGGTGGGGTATTGATGAGCCGGGTGTTGAAGGTTCCCGGTATCGGGTTGTTGGTATCGCGGTGTTCTTGTTTCGGACATGGTTGGACATGGTGTTGTGCTGTGTTGTGTGGGTTTTGTTGTGCGAACGTGTGTGATTACTTTTGCATTGTTGAGGTAATTCGATATCATAGATACCCATCACACAGGAATAGTAAGACATCTAGCAATGCTACATGTCGTACATAAATGTACAAATTATCTACAATTGTACAAATTATGTACCATTGTACAAATAATCTAGCGAAAGTACAAATTATCTACAATTGTACAGATTATCTGCTAATCCGCTAATAATCTGCAAAGTCACTAGGAATCATGCAGATTTCTACATAGGAATAGTATTCGAACAAAAAAGTTACTATTGTACAAATATGTAGCAATAGTACAAATATTCCACAATTGTACAAATAATCCGCAATTGTACAAATTATCAGCAATAGTACTAATTATCACATTAGTACTAATTAGTAGCAATGGTAAAAAAATAATCATCTACAGTACAAAACTATACGATATGAGGGGTATCGTGCCAGGAGTGAACCTTTCGATGTCAATGTTTTGTTTTCCCTGTCCATCTCATCAATCGCACTCCATTTCTGCTCATAATTGTGCTGATGGACAATGGACGACCTCCCCCACAACACTGAAGAAAGCCTCCCCGTTGCATCAGAAGGCAATTTTTGGAACAGCCAAGACGACGCCAAGCTCTGGTATCACTACCGGAACGGAGACATCGATCCCTACAACAACAACAGGGAATACCTACTTGAAAAGACACAGCAGTACTTCCCCGTAAAGTGTCAACGAGCTGAGACTGCAATCCATTGCTTGCGGGACAAGAACAAGCGTCGTAAGCTTGAACTTACTCTGGCTGGCGCGCGTCGTGGTGAGTGGTTGATTGTTGTGTTGTTTGTCTGTATTACTGTATGCAATGTTTCATCTCTGATGAATTTGTTTAGGGAATCTTGGTGAAGAAGACAAAGACGACAACAAAGTACAAGCAAGAGAGGACTCATACAAGGATGAAGAAGAAGAAGACTCACCTGGTATGCCAGTAACTGCGATGCGCCACTTAAGTTCAAGTTCGCGTGGTCGAGGTAACAGTGGAGGAGCAAAAGCTGACCACCCTATTGATGCGCTTGTTGTGTCAATGGGCAGGATGTCTCTCAGCTCTCTTCAGGCCTTCTGTTTTGAGGTTCAATACCCCTTCATGGTATTTTACACTCCCTTTGTTCGTGGAAGAAGATACTGTGTTGTTGATCTCCTTGTGCTTTCCATGCATGAGTTGAGGTACCAAGTCAACATTGCTGAAAATGGCATGTCCATCTTGATCGGGACGGAAATACCAGCCTTCTTCACTTCAAGTGGTAGGTTGGAGGAAGAAATTCCCCTTCAGGGTGACCGTGACACCTTGCTTGCAGCCCATCACGAAGTTGTTGATGACATCATTTCACGTCACGGTTCTCGTGAAGCGATGTCTACAAATCCACACGTCATGAAGCTGCCTTTTCCTTGTGACCAAGACATCAGCAAGCAGATGATCTGGAATGAGGGTGATCACTTGTTGTATGAGATGTTTTGTCTTGATCCAGACATTGAACAGAGTTGGCATCGGATGCACCCCATCCTTCGCATCACGTTGAAGTCAAGCCCAGAATCGTAACTGGGATCAAACTAAAGTCATTTCCCCAAGGAATCCACGTTTTGCTGTGTGACCTGGGACTGGTCAAGGTGGTAGGCATGCAGGTGCAAATGTTGGTGCCATTGGTGGTGGTGGTGGCGGGATTGCTGGGGGCAATGTTGATGATGGTACACCTGCTCTAGGTGAAAATGGTAGGCAAGCTTCCGGGGGGTCGGATTCAGTGGGCGCTCGTAAGCCTGCTGCTATTCCTGGTCTAGGACGGTCTAACTCTCCACCATCTGTAAGTTTTTGCTCAACTGGAGGGCCTACAAACTTTGTTCGAACCGGACTAATTGCTGCGTCATTTCGTCGTTTTGCTAGGGCTTCTGGTAGGAGTATCGTTGAAGATGCCACTAGGCGCGCAACTCGTGTAGCTGATGATAAGTTGGATGACATGGATGATGATCCAGACCTATGAGAACTCTACAACCTGGGGGGCATAGTTGTAGAGATACATATTATATAATTTTATCACGAACTCAGTATCTCTAGACTCTATGTACCATAGTAAAATTTTATAGAGCTTGTACATTACCAGCATCTTCTAAGATTTCCTTAGCATTCCTATTCATTGACACCTTTCTGGCGATCAGCAACCATCAAAATCATACAACTTCCCGCGATTTCGACGAAGCCATCATACAAATCTTGTATGATTTTGACGAGTCGCAAAAAAGTGCGAACTATGTTGAGGGTCATGCTTTTTGTGTATCGTGATCGGAGACACATCAAAATCATACGAACATTGTATGATTTCTCATAATCCCCAGCCTTGTCCGTTTCTTGGTATTCTCGACGTGTAGTGGCCTGTGAAATAGCAATAATAAAACATGAACGTTCATGTGTATTTTTGATATTGAGTGATATTGAGTGCTTTGTATCTTTATCTTACTTGAGGCGGCTCAAGTGATTGAGGTTTTGGTGTAGAAGCAATACTTATGCTCTATAAGGTTGTTTTAATTTTAATATTACATTTGGCTTCCTTGAAGTGCTCACAGCTTGGGAGGATTTTTGAACTGATATTTGCTACTTCATTCACATGTGTAAATACTTGTTTTGGTATTCACATAGCTAGTATACATGAATGTTCACAAAATAATTTTCTACACATTGTTTTCATGAAATAGTCTGGGAGTGTTGACCCTTTCATGACTGTCCCCCTCCTGTGAATTAAATTCTCAACTACTAATTCATTAGTACATTTGCACTGCTGGTGCACTTGTAATAGTAGCCTTAGCACATGTCATTGCAGACATGTAAAAACTCCACTCCATCGCACTGATGGGATGTACTAGGGTGAATGATCTTTTTAGGGACCAAAGAGGTGAGGGGATGTCGTCTTGGGTCTTGTTTTACTTTGATTTTTGCATTACCAATTTTTATACATTCAATGCATGCTTTCAGTCATTTCCCATACTACCCACCTTCACAGAGCACAATCAACCCCTCAAACAGTTCGCCCTTGGAGAACACAGATGAATTCCCCCTTGAATTTGTGGTAAAGATGTCGGCGTAACAACTTGCAGCCACTACCTTTTTCATTTGTCAAATTTTTACTGGACAGCATGTGTTTCCAGTTCACCCATCTCCACAGACAGCAACCAATCCCTCCAAAAGTTTGCCTTGGGTTGTATATGCTAATAGGCAAGAACTGACCCCCCAAAAGTCTGACCGAGGTTGTGCTGAGTTGAATTGCATTTTTGAATTGGTCAATCAGGTGGGGGGATGCCAATGCTGCTGCCACTTTGATTCTTATAGTGACATGCAGTTTTTTACTTGGTTGGCTCACATTCTTGATCCTCAAAGGATTCAACCGACTTCACCAACATCAATATGTCCATGTCAAGTGACACATAAATGGACAAAAGGTATGGTAGGGGTCCATAATTGATCATTTTCTTATTTGTACAACTTTTGAATTGAGAGCTCAAATACACATTACAAGCACCCTTGCAGACCACAACCAATGCCTTGGAACCTACCCCTTTTGTAAATGCAGACTACAACCAACACTTTGGAACCTGAAGGATCATTTTTCAAGAAGGGCCTCAAATTGTGATTGTGCAAGTGATATGAGTTTGTTTTTGATCATTCAAAGAACTGGGCTCATCATGTATTTTCTTGTGAACTGGTAGGGGATACTGGCATTACATAGAGGACCAGTTCTATGACTTGCACTGTATACATTTCTACTGGAGCTGTCACTCAAATAATGATTGTATTTGTGAATGAAAAGGGGTAGCATGCTGGGCTAAAGATTGGATAAAAATGACATTTCTTTTGCTGCAGGGAGCAGAGAGTATGATTTTTTGAAACCAATGCATAATGGAATTATGCCCCCTCAATCAGGTGAAGGGTTGGGTTGGCAGGAGGCTAACATTAATAGTATGATATAGAATATAGACTTTTTCACTATGACATTATTTTTACTAGTAAATTAGCATGACCTTGATCTAATTCTAAAAAGGTGTTAGTATTATCAGATTCGATTTAGAATTTTTATAAGTTATTATTTCACATAACAATAGTATGACCTAGCAATATTTTTATATAAAATGGGGTATTATAAGGAAAAATGGTTTGAAGAGAGGTAATATCTTACTGTTTTTGTTTATGATGTAAATTGCGTGACCTCGAAGTGCGATCGTAAAAATAATCCTATGTACTACATCATTTAATATACATTACAGGTATTCCATCATACAAAGTTTGTATGATATTGTCGTTCGTATATCAAGATCCAGATATGAGAAAGGTATCTTCGTACTGTAGAAATAAATAATGTGTGAATGATGCGTTGGAATCATGTTCTACCGGACTCTATGTAGAGTCACAGAAAAATCAAAATCAAACCGGTTTGATTATTTTCAAACCGGTTTGAAAATAATCAAACCAGTTTGTAAACCAGTGGTCTACCTATCATGGTGTTGCGAGATTAAATCCTATTCAACTTGACACACTTATATCATCAAAGGTAGCCTCGCTACAACCGGTTTTAGAAAAATCAAACTGGTTTAATTTTTTTCAAACCGGTTTGATTATTTCCCGACTACTTGTGTGTTTTCAATCCCACTAGTCATTGCCGAGGCGTTAAGACCTCTCTAGCAGTAATACATTATTTGTCGTGCGAGAGTGCCTTTCTCGTTTTTCACACGTTCCGAGTCCACGTTCTCATCTAACATGAACTCCCACCATACATTTTTGTCTAAATTAGCTCAAATACCTCGGAATAGGGGACCTTGCTCGTTGACGTCACAAATTCTGCCCCCACGCTCGTTTGTACTGCTTTGCTCTTGGTGTCTTGTTCTGGTTTTTATTTCTTGGTTTGTATGTGTTTGGTACGGGACTGGGTACATACTACACATATCACTACCTACTACACAATTCTTGTCTTAGGCCCAGTTCACAGTCTTAATTACATACCTCCTTTTTTGTAGCGTATTTTTGCCCTGTATGTTGGATCCCATTAGGGCACTGTCCCGGTAGAACTGGACGTTTTTCTCCCCGTTGTGGCACTTGACCTTGAAATCATTTGCCAGTGCCCCAACGGGGATCAAATCTGACTGAGGTAGGGATATTTACTTGTCAAATTTTTGAGGTACATTATTAGGCTACCACGTCATGGAAGAATTTGAGGTGCTTGCGTGATTTTTGTGTACAATACCCTCTATCATATGGGCGCAGCCAGTATCCCAACTACGTACAGTAGTAGTGCCAAAATGGGGACATCTTCATCACCCCATTAGGGCACCTGGTGCCCCAATAGGACCGGTGCCACAATGGGGGTTTGATCAAAACTCCCAGTTCTAGAACTGGGTTCCCAGTTCTAGAACTGGAATTTCATAGCGATCCCAGTTCTAGAACTGGGACGTCCAGTTCTAGAACTGGGCGCCCCATTCAGGCACGGTGCCACAACGGGGAGAAAAACGTCCAGTTCTAGAACTGGGACGGTGCCCTAATGAGATCCAATATATACGTCCTGTTTTTTTCAAATCATGTAACGCAGTGAAAATCTGCCTTGTATCCTATGAGGAAAGGCACTAGTTAATAATATATAAATGATACTAAATGATACTACTTATTAAAGGTAATATATGTGGCCATGAGACACTGGACAGATGTGATGCTGCAGCCACTGGCCACCAATACTCTCGAGATCTTCTACTTGTTTCATGACAGTTGTTGCTAGAATGCCGGGGGGCAGGGGTGTGGGTTGGTCCGTCAGTTGCAGTTGGGGCAGGGAATGTGGCTGTGGTTTTGCAGTAGAGAGTGTTGTTTGAATGGCAAATGGAGCGCGGTTTGATTATTATTATGATGGATGGGTGGTGGGTGTGTATCGTATGGTACGGTACGGTACAATAACAATGTGTGGTGTGGATGGATGTGAGGAAGACAAGTGCAAGAAGTATCATAGAAAATACACTACCCAAAAAATACATATGTGTGGAAATGATAAAATTTTTAAATCATTTCTCCTGGTATTCCCCCCCCCCTGTATTCAAAAGTACACCCCAGAAATACACTACAAAAAAGAGGTCATTAAGATGGTGAACTGGGCCTTAACTGTGGTCCATATTCTTTATGCAAAGATGATGTGTCTACGTACTTTTCAAATGTAAAAAAGCTGTTGGGTATGCCTCAATTGAGTGGTCAAGTTATCAGTTGTCAAGAACAGGACCAATAGCAAAGGTGAGTAACAATGTCCTACCCAAAAACCATCAAATCTCTTGATTCTGGACTCCTAAAGGTGAGACACCGAATTGTCTCAAAAATGTGCTATCCTAGCTCCGGTAGAGAGAGTGCTCTGTACTCTCATAGTACCTAGTTTGACACTACTTAATATCCTCTACCTATACACTCCCCGGAGGATGATCTCAAAAAACCATCGCACTGTCCGTATGTTTGTCCCCTTAAACCGGGGGCCATAGGGTCTGTTAACAGGTATGTCATGACCTGGGTGAATGGCCGGGATTCCGACGCGATTGTATGTATATATATTATGTAGAGATATACATAGAATGTATATTCATAATCATTCTATAGAATATATATTATATGTAAAATGTTTCTGGAAACATATCTCATAGAAAAGTATATCAACAAAATAAAGAACTTAATGTATTGGAGTAAATGTTGAAGAAGACGTTATTGTAATCCCTGTGAATGACCGGATATACGCTGGACAATCATACGCTTCAGTTAACATTATTTGTGATTATTCTGGTGAGCGACCCAAAATACGACTTCTGTTTCTTTTAACTTAAAGTGTTTCAGTTTCTAGTTGGGTTGTGTCTTCTTTGAAGCAGAGTACGCTCCGCGCGTTCAGCTGTTTTCATGAATTGAAAATGACTGTTCCATGTAGATTGGTGGGAATAAAAACAGGCCTTTGAGAGTCCTGACTCTCGAGAGAACTACATGTATTCCCAATTTCTAAACCAAATATTGTTTTTCAATTTTGGCCATGATGAGACCATGACTATGTCTTTCGATCTGCCTTGTAACTTATGACCTGTGGATGATGTGTTTATGTTGACAGGGAACATTGTCATGTGACATCTGAAAGTTTCTTTGATGTCGCAAAGGCAAGTTGGTGCGATAGTGATGGACACTTCATGTTGTGCGAGCGGTATCTTGAAGAGTCTTTGTTTCTTTTTTATTTGGAGAAGCCACTTTAGTGTCGCAAGGCACTCTGGGTTTGTGTTTGGATTTTTGTCTAATTCATCAATGTCGCATTTCATATCTGTCATTTCCTCTGAGTCATCAGCTAGTTCGACTATAAGCCACTCGACATCTTTTATATGTACACTCCAGACTTTTCTTCCATACATTTCTTGCCATCTTTGTGTTGTTGCCCCTTGTTTGATCTTCACTGAAACGAGAGTGCAAACTGTTCCATTACCTCGCGGTGGCTTTTCTTCCATTTTTTTGTTGGACACATGCATATAAGTATAAGGTTGATTCCAGTGTAACTACATAAAGCAGGATCCACGTGTTTATGTGAACTGTATGTGATGTTATCGTCTCCACATCTAGTTAGAATGCGATGGCGCAGGGTATTACTAAGTTTCAAAGTGGAGGCTTGCTTCTTATTTGATGTTTGGAAGTCACCGTCGATGACTATTGTATGATCAGGTGGTATATCATGGGTCAAAGTAGTAGGGTGAGTGTTCAAAACGTGTGCTTAAAAATTCCAGCCGAAATAGCATTCCGCGCCCTGTTTGTCGGGCATGCATAACTCCAATCTATATTTGATGCGATATTTTTGGGTAGATCAACATTGGTCCTTGTGATAACTTGTTTGTTAATGGTGTTGCGATCCTTATGGGTTAGCTCGTCTCTCCAAAAATGCTTAAGCAATTTTCCAAATCCCGGGTCATCCTTGAAGTGATGTTTGTTGTCAAGGATGATTACTCCTGTCAAGATACTTTCAAAGAACTGTTTCAAATTTCTTGAGTACAACTATTTGTGATCGTTTCCTCTAATGAGTTGTCTAAAATCTCCACCAAAAATATTGGGGTAACCTCTGAAAACCTTGATACGGTCTTTGCACTGCTGCAACCTAATATCTAACTTCATCAGTTCACTCCACTGCAAACGAAAAACACCGGTAACCTCCCCGTACACTCGCAAAACGTCAGAGTGTACGGGGAGGTTACCGGAATTTCAAGAGTGTACGGGTGGGTTACCGGATTTTTTATACATTACTTAAGCCGCATTTTCGTTTATCACGCTAAGCTTTGAAGCAAAAAAAATCTTCCGAGTGGTTGTTTGTTTCATGACTCACATTTAGTGAATCACGAGTTGTAAACAGCAAGATCACCTGTTGGGTCTAGTTTTGGTTTCAATTCTAGGCTTGATCTATGATTTCATTTGGTGAGTGCGTT